>CM056051.1:512568741-512847877 GCA_029574335.1 Rana kukunoris | reverse complement strand
GCCCAGATGCCTGGAGGCCCCCCAGCGCCCCAGATGGTAACCCCCCTCTTTTTTTTTTTGTATATATATTTGTAGTTGGTTTTTGTAGGATTTTTTTATTAAAGGGCCAATTTTTGGAATTTAATATTTTTTTTGCAGTCTGGAGGTCCCCAGGGCCCCGGGTGGCAACCCCCCAAATTTTTTGTTATTAAAGGGCCAATGTTTTTGTTTTAGGGGTCTGGAGGTCCCCAGGCCTGGCCCGGAGATCCCAGGGTCTCCAGATGACAACCCCCCACCTTTACAAAAAATCAAAAAAAAAAAATAATGATAATATTTTTGTTTATTTTTTAAACATATATATATATATATATAATTTTGAAAGCTAGCTCCCAGAGGGCCCCAGATGACAACCTTTTTGCTTCTAAAAAATGTTATAAACATTTTCCCCAGGTTTGTTACTTTTTACTTTAATTTCTTTTTAAAGTGTATTTTGTGCGTGAAGTCGAGAGAGAGGAGCTGGACTTGCAATCGCCATCCTTCTCCATGCCCCCCGGTGGCAATGGTGGGTGTGAGGGGGCCTCCTCACCCCACCTGCTACACTTGGGAGCCCATGACAGAGGGACACTCCCCCTATGAAGGAGTGTAGCCCACCCAGCCAGCCCTGTAGGTCCTTCGCCTCCCTTTATTTTAGGAGACCTCATGGCCAAAGTGTGTGCAAGTGTGGTGTTTTTTTTGTGGGGGGGGGGGGGGTGGGCACTAAGAAGCACAGGCGTACCTTGCATAGCACAACCCACCGGGAGCCGGCTGACACCACCAAACTCAATTCATATGTAGCCGAGACCGGGATCCGAACCCTTGGCTGCAGAGGTGAACGGCTTGTCAGCGCAGTGCCATTCACGTTGAGCCACCACAGCTCCCACCCAATGTTAATTTTTTTTTAGATTTTTGGTAGTTATTTTTTATAAAGGCCCAGAGCTCCCAGGCAACCCCCTTTTTATTTATATTATATAATAGATATTGTAATTTATTTTTCATTAAAGAGCCCAGAAGTTTCTTTTTATTAAAGGGCCCAGTGTCCCCAGGGCCCCCCGATGCTACCACCCTTTTTAATATATATTTTTCTATATGTATTTTTTGGTAAAGGAACCCCCCGCTTATCAAATTGCGGCACCTCCCCCCCTTCTTAATATCAGGCGGCACCCCCCCCCCCCCTATTCTCTGCTCCAGGGGGCCCATGCCTGAAGCTGTGTAAGGGGCCCCATAATTCCTGAATGGCGCCCCTAATTGCCTCCCCCCCCCCCCCCATGGTAACGAAATTTCAAGGAATTTTTCACTTTTATTGTGCACTTTAACCACTTCCCATACCGCGCCTATTCTGGCACTTCTCTCCTTCATGTAACAATTATATTTTCTTCCTTGAAACTTACTCAGGACCCCCAAACATTATATATATATTATTAACAAAACACCCTAGGGAATAAAGTGCGGCCATTTTTTCGGCACATTTCCAACAGTATTTGTGCCAAAATTTTCAAACGTTTTTTTTTTTTTTTGGCTTTCAAAAAAAATACCTGTTTCATGAATGACAAAATAAGAAAGCAGTAAAGCTAGCCCAATTTTTAGGGATAAGGTGAAAGATGATGTTCCCCGAGTAAATAGATACCTAACTTGTCACGCATTCATATTGCGCACAACTCATGGAATGGCGCTAAACTCGTTATTAAAAATCTCCATAGGCAACGCTTGACTTTTTTTTCTCAGGTTACCACTTTTGAGTTACAGAGGAGGTCTAGTGCTAAAATTATTGCTCTCGCTCTAAACGCACGCTATGATACCTCACATGTGGGGTTTGAAGGATGTTTACATATGTGGGTGGGACTTGCATGCGTGTTTTTCGCTTCTGAGTGCGAGCTACTAGGGACAGGAGCATTTAAATTCCTTTGTTATTTTATTTTTTTACTTAATATTTTAATTTTTGCACTTGTTTGTCCCTTTGTTTGTATTATTTTTTTCACTTTTTTCTTCCTATTACAAGGAATGTAAACATCCTCTTGTAATAGGACTAGTGTGTGACAGGTCCCCTTTATAGAGAAAGGCGGGGTCAATTAGACCCCACATCTGTCCTCCAGGCTGGAAAGCATGAATTGGTTTAAAAAAAAAAACATCTCATGCTTTCAGCTGCAATCATGTTCGTTCAGCACAGTATGTAGTGTGTAGCATGTTCACCTGCAGCAAAAGGGTTGCTGGTTCGAATCCCGCCCGTGACACTATCTGCCTGGAGTTTGCATGTTCTCCCTGTGCGGGTTTCCTCCCACATCTAAAAACATGCTGTAAATTGGATCCTGTCTAAATAAGCCCTAATATGCAGTAGGATATTTAGGTTTTGTGCTGCCCTAGGCCTGACCAAATTTGGCACCCCCCTAATAGAAAAATGACCCACCCTTCCTGTCAAGGCCACACCCTGTTTTTTTATGACCCACCCAGGAATTTTCAGGGGACACACACAAGTTCTGTGGGGGGGGGGCCCAGGAGACCCTTAAATTGCCTAGTTTTTCGATCACATTTCCTGTTTGGCTATGGGGCAGGAAGTGAAGGCCAATCTCCCCAAACGGACAGGGATAATACAAAATAAACTGACAGAGCTTCTAACCCCCCCCCCCCCAACTCTATCCAAAATGAAAGAAATCCAAAAAATAAAAGTGATGATTATAGTTCCAGTTTAACCCCAAATTTCAGATCATTTTATTGAGAGGCTTAAGAAAATATAACCATGCCAATAGGCCAGGATCCAGCGTTGCTAATATGTATGAATGTGTGTTAGGGACCCCCACAAACACCACCCAATGTTAAATCAACTATTTTCTTGTTTGTTTTGGGGATGCCTGCACCCCTGATAGGGTAAAGACACCTCACAAATGTTGTCACTTTCTACTTAATTCATTCACTTCCTGCCACACAGCCAAACAGGAAGTGAGGAAACACCTGAGTAATGTTTTGTTGGGGACACACAGATCAATATAAATAGTTTCCCATTTTGGAAATGGCATTTTGCTGTGTACACACCCCAAATTAGTAGGAATCTTGGACTTTGGGGTCCATTTACTAAAGGCAAATCCACTTTGCACTACAAGTGGACAAGCAAGGAAGAAAACTCTAAACTTGCGGGATTGGAAGTAAAAACCATCAGTGCTTCCCTTCTGATTTTCATTGCCTACGCTTCTACTGCAGAGCGGCTTTGCCTTTACTAAACCCCAAAATAACTAATCATTTGGGGTGTACACTGCAGTGCAATTTGCTTAATGGTGACACTAGTTAGATTGACCTGTGTCCCGAAGAAAAGACCATTGGTAGGGTTTTAACCTCACTTCCTGTTCAGCTGTGTGACAGGAAGTGAAGCCAATTTTAGGAAAAGGGACACAAAGCCCAACCTGCCTAAAAACACTAGCAGGGGTTCTAACACTCAATTGCTTCCCTCAAACAACCCACAATTAGAATAGGATTGTCTTGTGCTAGTTTCAAGCACAGCGCTGTAAATCAGCACTTCAAGCCTGTCCACCAATGCCTTGAAGGAAGAGGTTGTGTCTTTGAAGCAGCTCCTGTGAAGAACCAGACCCTGGAGGAGAGGGGAGGCTATGGCCTCATCAAGCCCAGGTCAGGGGCTTGCTCCTGGGCAGGGGAGTCCACCTCCCGCCCGGTACCTCCAAGGACTGTGGATCTCCCTAGTTTTTGGGATCTAAACAAAGAAGAAAAGCAGTTTTTGATGGCCCAGTCTAAGCTGGTGGATTGGACTCTTCCCCAGCATGGGGAAGATGACCAGGGAGTGCTGAGAAGGCGCAGCAAGATCAAGGTATTGATTCAGAAGGCTGCACAGGCTCTCCACTCCAGGATGTCAGTGCTGGCCAGTTTGAGGAACAGAAGAGATCGGGTCAGCAGCTCAAAGAGATTTGAGTTTAAGGAAGCGATAGATCTGATGAAAGAACAGAATGGCCAGCTATGGAGTCTTACCATGGGTCTTTGTTCCAGGGGAACTGCGGAGAAGACCTTTCTCCTTCCAATCAAGAAGGAGCTCCAGCGTGCCTTTGAAGAGAGTAAACAGGTTGCAAGGAGAAGCAAGTCTACATCAGTAGCTGAGAGGTTTGAGGATTCTCTGTCAGTGGAGCCTCGGACCTCAGGGACCACTTTGGTGAGTACCGCTGAGGACGCCCAAGCACATGCTGGGCCCCAGTCTGCAAAGAAAGGGGGTGCAACAACATCAGTGGGGGGGTTGTCCTATGAAGCGGGAAGTACCTGTATGAGTGAGAGAGGTTTTAAATCCTGTGGTGAGACTCTCCCGTCTTCCTCGTGGTTCCTTTGCCGCTGAGATGAGTGTATCTGGTTCCCAGCAAGATCCGGGTGATAAAACCTGCTCCTGGAAGCGGGGGTGCTTCTGCCTCTGTGAACCCAGCAAGTAGCCTACAGCAGGGTCAGCCGGCCGTTGTGGTGGCGACCGCTGCGGGTTTACAGGGTGAGGGGCAGGCACTTACCATGGATCCAGTTGAGATGGACTATGTGTCACCTAATATGGAAGAAGCCATAGCTAGGACAGTAATGGCTGCCGAGGGAGAAGGCACGCCACTCCATGTGGAGCTTCCTGCCTCTAGACAACCCATCAGCAGTGACTTAGAGGGCGTTCTCACTGTGCTGGAATCTCCCGTGATTGGCCGGAGCCGCGACCGGAAGTGACGTCAGTGCGTGACCCGGAACCGGAAGTGATGTCAGCGGGTGAACCCGGAACCGGAAGTGACGTCAGCGGGTGAACCGGAAGTGGCCGCAGTGACACCCGGAGCTTCCGTTTCCCCCGCCAGATCCGGCCCTCGGTTTTGGTACAGACTACCCAAGGACTTGTGAGTACCCTGTCTGTGGGTTTTCCTCCTGAGCAGGCTCAGGCTTGGGGTGATCACCCTGCGGGACATTTAGAAGAGGAGTGCCCAGCAATGGATTTTATTAGGGGTCTAAGGGGTTCCCAGTCTGCAGCTGTGACAGAAGTTCATGTGAGCTCCTATGGAGCCTGTGAAGAAATGGAGGACTCTAGTTTTTATATGGATGATGACACTTTACTGCTCAGGTACAAGAAGCTTTTAAGAAGACAGGTCCCCCTCTTGTCTCTTTGGTACCAGGGGGGAGGGTAGTAAGTCAAGAGGTATCTGCCCAGGTTGCGCCAATGGATGTCCCAAGTGGGGCTGATCCATTTGGTGCAACCTCAGCTGGGAGAGTCATCACAGCCTCCCAGGAGGAAAATTTACTTAAAGCTTTGAGAGAGGGAAGGTCTTATGCCCAAGTAGCTGGGGCAAGTGCTCCCTTGGATCATATCTACAGTAAGTTCGGTGCCCGTAACTTTAGGGTCCCCCCTGCGCAGCAACAGCAGGGTGAGGGGCATGGTCCAGGGGAGTCGGTGGTTTAGAGCGTAGAAGGAGAAATGTTATTCAATTGAGATATGTTGGTGAGGGTCGGTGCCCATCTCGAGTGGAGGCCATTGATATGGTCCTCTCCTTGGGAGTAAGGGCGTCTGACCTTTTTGCGGTCATTCATCCTGGGAGTTCCGTAGAGTTTGATTTTAGTTTTGTTGCAGTTGTTGTTATGGAAAAGTTTTTACTTAATTATGATTTGGTTAAA
Source organism: Rana kukunoris (assembly GCA_029574335.1). NCBI lineage: Eukaryota > Metazoa > Chordata > Amphibia > Anura > Ranidae > Rana > Rana kukunoris. The sequence continues at coordinate 512,842,246 of CM056051.1, read as the reverse complement.
GGACAGACCCATGGTCCAAGTTTCGTTTGACCCCCCTGACTAGGCAGGAGAGGTCAAAAATGTGACCATTTTGGTACGCAACAATGAATCTCTTCCTTCGGAAGACATTGCGACCTGGTTGAACCGCCATGGCCAGCTGCAGGGCCCCTTTGGAAGAAGGTGGATGAAAGGGGATCTGGACAGGGGCCTGGGGGGCTAAAATTAGATTGAGGAGACAGGAAAATAGCATGGCTCCCATCCCCCGGGAGTGCCTTCATTGGGAGAGATAGAATCTTGGTTTTTTAATCCTGGTCAACCTAAAAGATGTTTTAAGTGTGGGTCCCCCACTCACTTGAGCGCTGGTTGTACTGTGGTGAAGTGCACGCGCTGTGGTGAGAGGGGTCACCTGGCGGATGGGTGTGCCCGTATCAGATGTAACTTATGTAACAAGCTTGTCACCCTTTTAGCCGTTGTCCGCAGGCTTTTAGGGGCAATGTGTCAGAGGAATCTGGGTGTCGGAGGTTCTACCTCGGACACTGATTCTGAGATGGAGGGGGGTGGGGGGAGGCTTGGCTACGGATGTTTTTAAATCTTGGTGGCCGAGCTGCCCCTATGCCCCAGAGGCAAGGTCCTGCTGGAGGAGGGGGGGGCGAGTACAGCTGCCCCTGACCCTCCAGGTCAAAGTGGTGTGTCGGGTGGAGGTGGGGGGTTTTTCTTGAGTATCCCAGTTTTTTGGATTCCTCTACCTTGGATACTGATTCCGAGGTGGAGGGGGGTGAGAGGGCTTGGCGACGAAGGTCTCTGCTTTTAAGGAGGGTAGAATGTCAAGTGGTAGGGGGCCCCCCCTTTGTTTGGGTTCATTTGATGATATCCCGCCTCCCTTCCCCTTCCTGTTGCCCCTTCCTCTTGTCCTTGTCCTGTCTCCCCCCCACTTTCCTCCTTGTGCTGTTCCGTTTCCCCCCTCCCCCAGTTTTCCCATGTTTTAAGTGATGCAGTAGCTCGGAGGATATGGAAAGTGTCCCTCAGTCACACAAAAAAGACCTAAGGTTGTGTCTAGTGAGGAGCCCTCAGAGGGTATGATGGTGTGGGCGCCAGCGGCCGATGGTGCTGGTCGGGGTAGTGCTTAGGAAAGTAAGAAGAAAAAGAAAAAAGCAAAAAAGGGGAGTGAGCGATGTAGGAGGGGTGTTGAGCCCCGTTTTGAGCAGGATGAGGGTGTGGACGCTGGTTCAACATAGTGGGATTTTGTCTTCAGAGTCTGATGATGTGTAGTTTTGTCGTAATAATTGACTAACTATGACCTGGTGCAGTGGCCAGATATGGCAAGACTGTAGGTTTCTACGGTGGTGCCTATAGGCTTGCGCAGGTAGTTGGTTAAACCGTGTAAGGGATGTTATGTAATAATATTTTTCTTTTGTCTTTTATGTTTGTAAATTTCATGGAAAAGTATTGTAGTTGATGTGTTTTTTTTGTACATGCAAAAGTTTGTAAGTGATGTGAGATTTTGCTGTTTTCTTTTTTCCCCTGTTTATTTTGTAAACCTGGTATCTAAGGTCGTGTCTAATAAATCAAAAATTCCACCATACACCACCCCCCCCCCCCCCCCCCCTCCAACAGGCCCTGTTTGCAGCTTTTCCTACATCTTGCACATGTGCTTTAAAAAGTCAGTCTGGACATCAGTTCTAGGAAACAATAACTTACCGCTTTGTCCTTCCTTTTCTGGTGACTAAACATTTCATGCATACACACCAGGAAAGAGCTTAGAGACAAATCACACTTGATGGTTTAGGCCCAAACTATTTCAGCTGCAGCGGTTGAAATCCATAGCATGAAAAAAATATCACAAAACAAACTTCAAAATTTGAAAGTAATTTTATTGGTCCACAAAACAAGGAAAGCAAAACAAAAAATTACAAATAAACACACCAAAAATATATAAAACACCTAAAAACAAAAAAGACCAACGTTTATTTCACAGTCATTGGAAAATAAATCATGCTTTTGAAATAACAGGATAGACCCACAGGATTAAAACATTAGTCATTAACATCTTGAGAAACATTTAGCAAAATTATGTAGCAGAGAAAACATCAAAAAATACAAAACTTGCTCCAAAACATCTCTGTTTCACTCCGCCATCCTTCCAGCCAGCAAATCTGCCCCCTCTGAGGGGCAGCTGACACGTGCAGTATCCACGCTTTTTTATAACATGTGTGCTAATGAACCAATTGGAAACACATGAAGAAATGTCAGCCTCTAGTTTGTGTGCACTTGGAACTGCTTACACCTGTTAAGGATGTCCTTAAATTACTAAGCCAAAAAAAGAGCTTTCTGAGCATGCTCAGAAAGATGCAAGTCATTTTCAGGATGAAACTTCCAACTTCTTTTTCTAACTGTTCGAGCATGCCCAGTTCACTCGAAATGCAGTACCAGAATCAAATCTGCAATGGCGGATGAAAGCATTAGAGGTGTTAAATTTTTTTTGGTCCCCATGAAGTGATGCTTTACAAGCTGAACGGGAGGTCTTATAGAATTTTTACGTAACAAACCTAAATAGTAATAATTTAAACGCCCCTGTCCCTAGTAGCTCGCAGTCAGAAGCGAACAAGCAGCATTTTTATTGTTTCCGGTTACCAGTTTAGATTTACAGATGAGGTCTAGTGCTATAAATATTCCTCTTGCTGTTACGCACGCTATGATACCTCACATGTGTGGTTTGAAGAATGTTTCCATATATGGGGGCGGGCCTTAAATGTGTAAGCCCCGCCCACATATTGAACCCCCGTTCAAACCCCACATGTGAGGTATCATAGCGTACGTTAGAGCGAGAGCAATACTTTTAGCACTAGACCTCCTCTGTAAATCTAAACTGGTAACCTGAAACACATAAAAAAGCGTTGCCTATGGGTATTTTCAAGTACTGAAGTTTGGCGCCATTCCATGAGTGTGTGCAATATTAAAGTGTAACATGTTGGGTATCTATTTACTCGGTGTAACATCATCTTTCACATTATGGCCATAAATTGGGCTAACTTTAGTGTATTCTTAATTTGTAACCACTTGAGCCCCAGAGCATATTACTGGTCACTGACGGGGCCATTTTTTGCATTTCAACACTGCGTCATTTTGACTGACAATTGCGTGGTTGTGCGACGTGGCCCCCAAAAAAATTGGGCGTCCTCATCCTCCCCCCCCCCCCCCTAAAAATTTTTATTTTTTTTTTTTGTTGGTGGTGGTATTTGATCACCTCTGCGTTTTTTCTTATTTTTGCTTGACCCAAAAATATAGCGACAATTTGGTAACTAAAAAAACATCTTTTTTACGGTTTGCTATAATAAATCTCCCCCAAAATATATTCAAAAAATGTTTGCCCTCAGTTTAGGCCGATAAGTATTCTTGGACAATTTTTGGTTGCAAAAAATCACAATAAGCGTTTGATTGGTTTGGGCAAAAGTTCTAAGTAGGGGTTGGTCTTATGGGTTTTTTTTTGAATAATTTTTTGTTTTACTAGTAATGGTGGCTATCATTGTTTTTTCTGTCTAATGCGACATTGTGGCGGACACATTTTTGTGAGATTTGGCATTTTTGTAGCGAGCAATGGTATATCAATGCATTGCTTACTATTAAAAATGACACTGGCAGGGAAGGGGTTAACACTAGGGGCGCGGAAGGGGTTGAATATGTTACCTGGGTGTGTTCTAACTGTAAAGGGGGTGGGACTGTGTAGGGGAAATGACAGATCGCTGTTCATACATTGTAGGGACAGACGAGCAGGCATTCCCCCCCCCCCCCGACAGACAGACCGGGATAAAGGGGAACTCCACCCCAAATTACAAAAAAAAACGGCGTGGGGGTCCCCCTTCTGGTGCACAACAGGCTCTTAGATTTGATCTGGAACATAAGGGGTTAAACCCACGCCAAAAAACGGCGTGGGGTTCCCCCTCAGATCCAGACCAAACCCTTCTCCCAGGCACGCAGTCTGGCCGGACAGGAATGGGGGTGGGGACGAGCGAGCGCCCCCCCCCCTCCTGAGCCGTACCAGACCACATGCCCTCGACATGGGGGAGTGTGTGCTGTGGGGGAGGGGGGCACTGCCCCCCCCACCCCAAAGCACTCTTGTCCCCATGTCGAAAGGGACAAGAGCCTCTTCCCGACAACCCTGGCCGTTGGTTGTCGGGTATGCGGGCGGGGGGCTTATCAGAATCTGAGAGCCCCCTATATTAAGGGGCCCCCAGATTCTGGCCCCCCACCCTATGTGAATGAGTATGGGGTACATCGTACCCCTACCCATTCACCGGGTGGAAAAGTGTAAACACAAAAAAAACACACAGAAAAAAATAATTTATTAGTCAGCTCCGGGGGTCTTCTGCCGGGACCCCCCCACCACCAGCCCATTGGGCCCCGGGCTTCGCCGTCTTCTGCCGGGGGGGACACCCACCGATGATCTCCGCCATGTCCAGCCAGCCCCCACCCCCCAAAATAAGCTCTTTCACATCCGGGGGGGGCCGGCCGAAAGAAGCAGAGAACAACGGGGGCGGAGCCCCTCGGTCTTCCAGACGTTTTCTGCCGGGGGGGCTCCAGCCCCGCACCGGTCTTCGCCGCCGCCTTCCGCCGGGGGGGGACACCCACCGATGCTCTCGGGCCATGTTCGGCCAGGCCCCCTACCCCAAACAAGCTCTTTTACATCCGGGGGGGGCCGCGAAATGGCGGAGAACAACGGGGCGAAACCCCTCCTCGGTCTTCGCCTTCCGCCGGGGGGTACACTACCCCCCCCGGTCCTTCGCCGCCGCCTTCCCCGCCGGGAGAGAGACACCCACCGATGCTCTCCGCCATGTTCGGGCCAGGCCCCCTACCCCAAACAAAGCTCTTTTACATCCGGGGGGGGGCCGGCGGAAATGGCGGAGAACAACGGGGGCGTCGCCACTCCTCTATCCTCGGTCTTCTAGCCGTCTTCTGCCGGGGGGGGGAAACACCCACCCATGCTCTCCGCCATGCTCGACTGTGCCCCCACCCCAAAATGAAGCTCTTTTACATCCGGGGGGGGCCGGCCGAAAACAGCGGAGAACAACGGGGGTGTCGCCCCACCTCGGGCTCCTCCCTTTCTGCCTGGCTCCTCCCAGGGCTTCTTTCGCCGTCTTCCGCCGGAGGGCGCCACTCTCCGGGCTTCTCGACGTTGTCTTCCGCCGCGCGGGGGCCAGGCCTTCTTCTTTGCCGCCCCCTCGATTTTTTCGGCCTGGACGGGGGTCGTACATCCCATCCAGGACTTGGACGTGGCGGGCTTCTCGTCGCCGTCTTCTGCCGCTGCCCCCTTCACCACGAAGCTCCGTGCTTGTTTGATGAGGGCAGCGGGCTTCCGTCGTCTTCTCCGGGGCGAGGGTCGTACATCCCACCCCGGATTTCGTCGCCGTCTTCTGCCGCTGCCCCCTTCACCACGAAGCTCCGTGCTTGTTTGATGAGGGCAGCGGGCTTCCGTCGTCTTCTCCGGGGCGAGGGTCGTACATCCCACCCCGGATTTCGTCGCCGTCTTCTGCTGCTGCCCCTTCACCACAAGCTCCGTGCTTGTTTGATGAGGGCAGCGGGCTTCCGTCGTCTTCTCCGGCGAGGGTCGTACATCCACCCCGGATTCGTCGCCGTCTTCTGCCGCTGCCGCCCTCCTTCACCACGAAGCTCCGTGCTTGTTTGATGAGGGCAGCGGGCTTCCGTCGTCTTCTCCGGGGCGAGGGTCGTACATCCCACCCCGGATTTCGTCGCCGTCTTCTGGCCGCTGCCCCCTTCACCACGAAGCTCCGTGCTTGTTTGATGAGGGCAGCGGGCTTCCGTCGCAGTCTTCCGCCGCGGGGTGACACTCGCGGGCTTCTTCTTCCATTCGATGTTGACACGGCGAGGTCCGGCGCTGAAATGCCTTCTGAGCGGCGGGCAAGGACTTATATTGGCATTGGGCGTGGGCGTGGTTATGCCAACATGTGACCTTAACCCATGTGACAGTGATGTCACGTCACATCACTGTCACATGGGTTAAGGTCACATGTTGGCATAACCACGCCCACGCCCAATGCCAATATAAGTCCTTGCCCGCCGCTCAGAAGGCATTTCAGCGCCGGACCTCGCCGTGTCAACATCGAATGGAAGAAGAAGCCCGCGAGTGTCACCCCGCGGCGGAAGACTGCGACGGAAGCCCGCTGCCCTCATCAAACAAGCACGGAGCTTCGTGGTGAAGGGGGCAGCGGCAGAAGACGGCGACGAAATCCGGGGTGGGATGTACGACCCTCGCCCCGGAGAAGACGACGGAAGCCCGCTGCCCTCATCAAACAAGCACGGAGCTTCGTGGTGAAGGGGGCAGCGGCAGAAGACGGCGACGAGAAGCCCGCCACGTCCAAGTCCTGGATGGGATGTGCGACCCCCGTCCAGGCCGAAAAAATCGAGGGGGGCGGCAAAGAAGAAGGCCTGGCCCCGCGGCGGAAGACAACGTCGAGAAGCCCGGAGAGTGGCGCCCTCCGGCGGAAGACGGCAAAAGAAGCCCTGGCCCCTAGTAGGAGCCAGGCAGAACCGGCGACGAAATCCGGGGTGGGATGTACGACCCTCGCCCCGGAGAAGACGACGGAAGCCCGCTGCCCTCATCAAACAAGCACGGAGCTTCGTGGTGAAGGGGGCAGCGGCAGAAGACAGCGACGAGAAGCCCGCCACGTCCAAGTCCTGGATGGGATGTACGACCCCCGTCCAGGCAGAAGAATTTGAAGGGGGCGGCGGAAGAAGACCCTCAAAGTGAAAACGTTCACCAGGTGAATGGGTAGGGGTACGATGTACCCCATACTCATTCACATAGGGTGGGGGCCCGAAATCTGGGGGCCACCTTATTAAACGGGGCTCCCAGATTCTGATTGGCTCCCGCCCGCATACCCCTACACCCCACAACCAATGGCTAGGGTTGTCGGGAAGAGGCTCTTGTCCCGATCGACATGGGGACAAGAGTGCTTTGGGGTGGGGGGGCAGCGCCCCCCTCCCCCAAAGCACACACTCCCCCATGTCGAGGGCATGTGGTCTGGTACGGCTCAGGAGGGGGGGGGGCGCTCGCTCGTCCCCACCCCCATTCCTGTCCGGCCAGACTGCATGCCTGGGATGAGGGCTTGGTACGGATCTGGGGGGAACCCCACGCCGATTTTGGCGTGGGTTAACCCCTCACGTTCCGGACCAAGCCGGAGAGCCTATTGTACCCCTGGGGGGGAAGCCGCGCCGGTTTCACATTTGAAATTTGGCGCGGAGTTCCCCTTCAGTGTCAGCGCAGCCCGAGAACAGCTCGGAGCTTGCCGTGCGCCGCTCCAGGCAGTGCAAACACTGCTACGCCGCCTGGTATTTACCAAGGATTTCCCGGCGTACTGAAGAGGCGCGCGGTAAGCTCCGATTTTTCCCTCTGCGCATGCCCAGTATGCAAGTGAACCTTCCGAGGTTCTAGCGTACTTTGCAAGGGCACGGGGATCGGGTCCCAAAAGTCACTTTCCCTTTCAAATCGGCCCGCCACACAAGTTGAAACACATGTCACTACACTTCCCCTGCATCACCCCCCTCCCTCCCCTCATAAACTCCCGCCCGAATCCCCGATGTTTACATTACTAAATGCCGCACGCCAGCTCTGTACTGGCGTGCTGTGCGCCCTCTTCTGGGCGCATTAGGCACTTTAGTAAATGAGGAAACACGCTGCACTGGCAGCGTGTTTCTTTGGTAAATGTCAAAAACAGGTTTACTCCTGCTTGTGCACCATGAGTCTTGGCGCACAGGCTTGGTAAATCAGCCCCATAGTCTTGAGCATATTTATAATATTTTTTTGGTTAAATATTTGGTGTATGATAGTGACTGTTTAAGCCTTTTTTGAGTATATTTGATTTCTAAGATTATCAGTTTAAACCGCGTACACACGATCAGTCCATCCGATGAGAACGGTCCGTTCCATAGTTCCTGGTAGTATTTGATTTAGTTCTCTTTCCCAGCTCACTGTGGGCACACAGCTCCACCTTCTAATTGTATTATCAACAGCTTATAGATAGTAGAGATTCCGGCCAGATTCACAGAGCGATTTACGCCGGCGTATCAGGAGATGCATGGCGTAAGTCCTAAATTTGCGCATAGCGTTTTGAATTTCGATACTCCGCATCCCCAAAACGAGATACGCAAAAAAAATCTACTTTTTTTTGTCCAGCGTAATTTCGATAGACAGCGCATCTGTCCACGCAAACTGCGCTAGACACACATTGATTTGCTATTCAAATATGCTAATTAGGGAGTTACGGGGATCTACAAAAGAACGTTGGTGCAGCGCAGGCTACGCGCTGTGAGCAACAGCTGCATGGCCTGTCTAAAATTAGACCATAGAAAAGGTGGTAAAAAATTAGACAATTTGTCTACATGTCAGAGAAAGCAACACTGTTAGTGAGGAGCTGAGCAGTCACACTTGCTGACCAACAAACTGTATGCCAACATGCCAGTGGCATCCATGCTCATAGCTATACTACTGACTTTAGATGAGCAAAGAAGGAGGAGGGCACGGAGGAGGCACGGAGAGGAGTTTTTTTTTTTACCAAAAAAATGTATTTGCTTTAAAAAACATTTTTACAAAAAAATATACATACATATATACATAAGACAATGCCTCGTGATGGCACAGTATGTTATCAAAACAAAGGTGGTTGAAATACAAAACCTAAATTGATATTAGTAAAGTCCACAAAATAAAATTATATATGTGCGAAAAAACCTTATAAGTCAATCGTGAAAAAGAAGGGTTAAGATCTCTGTAATGGTCAGAGGTCCATCTGTGAAGCCAAATGATGCTAGATTTTTCAAACGAAATACAGGAAGATCAATGTCCCGTTACCAATCACGAACATCTTGCACTTGTAGATTTCAATGTGTAGTCACAATACCGGAAAAGAGAGAAAAAACTTTCATAGTGTGATACCGTTGAGAATTATGAATAATATCCACCCGTGAGGAATAGCTATATGGTAGATAGGGGGCAGTGACAACCCTTCACCACGGTACACACAGTACACACTGACCCTTACCAGATCACGGGACCAAGTCTTTTGTGAAGACGAAACGTTGGGAGGAGACGTTCTCACGTCATCGCAACTACACGAGGGGACGTACGCGTTCCACAAGCCGGCCGGCATTTTTTACTATACGCCTTGAATCTGCATCTGTTTGTAAGTGCATTTCTTTGGCTTTTTAGAGAATACATTTTTATATGGATTTACACTATTTTAGTTTTTTTTCGCTTCCATGCTGTGACTCATCGAGGATTGGTTTCTGATGTGTTGACATATTATAAGGCGAGAGCAGTTTATCCACCCTTTTGCTGCCTATATTGATCCCTGAGTGGATCCTATTGTCTGGTAAGGGTCAGTGTGTTCATTCGGTGGTGGTACCAGCACTTCCCTTCCTCACAGTTTCTGTTGTTTTCCTTCACGGGTGATTATGACCTGTTTTCATGCAGTCTACACTATGAAAAGTCTTCTTTGTTTTTTTTCACTGAGGAAAACATGACGATGTAAAGTGAAGTTCAAATACACCATTCTTAAGGCTGTTTTCGACCTCAAGAGGGTCATATTATCTGGTAAGGGTCAGTGTGTACTGTGTACCGTGGTGAAGGGTTGTCACTGCCCCCTGTCTACCATATAGCTATTCCTCACGGTGGATATTATTCATAATTCTCAACGGTATCACACTATGAAAGTTTTTTCTCTCTTTTCCGGTATTGTGACTACACATTGAAATCTACAAGTGCAAGATTTTCGTGATTGGTAACGGGACATTGATCTTCCTGTATTTCGTTTGAAAAATCTAGCATCATTGGCTTCACAGATGGACCTCTGACCATTACAGAGATCTTAACCCTTCTTTTCACGATTGACTTATAAGGTTTTTTCGCACATATATAATTTTATTTTGTGGACTTTACTAATATCAATTTAGGTTTTGTATTTCAACCACCTTTGTTTTGATAACATACTGTGCCATCACGAGGCATTGTCTTACGTTTAGCGCGATTCCTCCCCTTCTTCCAGTCTGTTTTATGTTGTATAACATTTTTGAATCGCAGCTTTTTTATTGTATTATATAAGGTACGCGCAATTTTCTTTCCATTTACTATACATATATACATCAATACATAACATACATACAAATTACAAACACGGTCTCACTATCTTTCAATAGCCCTTTAAAACCTTGATGGATATAAAAATCTAATCTGATACAAGCCCCTCACTCTTCACTTGATATATCACACACGCATAGACATCTTTGGCATGAGTGATTCTGAGGTGTCTCGCATCTTCAGATTCACCCCTCATGCCATCCTGGAATTAACCACAACCCTGCAGGAGCCCAACACATGACACCACCCATGACACCCATGAAAGCTACATATACAATCCTATGGGAACAGCTGGCTGGTTGGTGAGTGACATGGGTGGCAGGCATGACTGTCCCCCCCATGATGCTAAAATCACAAGGGGCACATGCACTACTAACATCCTCCTGTCTTATCCCTTCAGGGTGACTCTGCATATGCACTGGGACCCCATTTCATGACTCCTATACAGAACCCCCCTAACCAAGGCTACCCCGTCTTCTGAGGGAAGAGCAGCCAGGAGCCAGCTCACATTAGGCATCTTTGCACGATAAACACACACATTAATCGTGGCACAATGAGAATGCATGCATGCACACCACTGTGGTCCCTAGCACAGACACATCACATCCTCATCACATTGGATTGGCACAAGCCCACCATGCAGGACTTGTGAGCAGCAACGCCACGCCACGGCTCCAATTATGTCACTGTATATTTATACTGTATACCATTCACACGGACCTGGGGATCACTTCTCCCTGGTCCTGGGGAACCCTTCTCCACCAAAACTGAGGGTGACACCCCTTTTCCAGCAGGAATATCACCCCCGCATTCCAAAAACATTCACAACACAAAAAAAAAAATGTCCATCAAAAAAAAAAAAAATGCCCAGCAAAAAAATAATTTGAAAAAAACATAACAAAGAAAACACAGAAAAGACAAAAATCACTCTGCAAAACAATCACCAAATATCTCAAAGACACGTCACAAACAAACAAACAAATGCTAATAAACAACAGAACAAAAGCACCTTGCTGTATAGGGAGGGATACAAAGGGATGTACTTTTGCGTTTGTGTCTGTCTATTTATGCTGTCTGCGTAGTTCATTACGTTGCCCTAGTCCACTTCCAATTTCACTGATTGCGTCGTTCCCGAGTTGTGAGCATGGGCACAGAGGTGCTGACCATGGTCTGCTTCAAGCGTGCATGCGCGAGCCGGCCGGCCCTTCATTTGCATGGGGTCACGGCTCATTTCAATGTAACACGCCCACGTCCTTCCCAATTTGAATTACTCCGCCTTGCGCCTCTGAAATAACGTTGCGCAGGTGCAAATTTCTGTGCAAAACCGACAAGAATAGGGTGATTGCGCCGATACATTGCGCCAGTCTAACGTAAAGGCGGTGCGCTACACGCCGGTCCAATAATGCGCAGATGTACGTGAATCTGGCCCTCCGTATCCACCTATCCCCATTTCGTCCACTAATTTTTCCCATGCAATAAATTTACCAACCCCCCCGGAGTGGTTTTGGGAGGGAGTGTTGCAGTTGTTTATATCTCCAAATCTCCCAGGGAGTGGGCCCATATCTTTCACGGAGTTCATTTAATGAACAAAGGGCATTCCCCTTCATAACATCCCTTAGTCTTAAATAGGGTGCTGTGGTCCATTTTAAGTATAATTTATTGTCCTTCCCCGGGGGAAATAGCTGTTTCCTGTTAAGGGCATTAAGGGACTATTATGTTGTCCTTGTATATTTTTGATTAATTTATCCCATGTGCTTAATGCTACTAAGGTGATTGTGGCCACTACTTCCATCGGACCTCTAAACTGCCTTGGGATCCAGATAATCTGTCCCAGCGCTAATTTAGAGATTTTCTCCTCCAACTCTACCCATTTTTTTTTTTTTTTTTTGCTGAGGGGCATACGCCCAATCCATAACCCGCCTTAGAATTGCTACCTCATAATATTTTTCAAAATCGGGGAGGAATACACCTCCCTTTTCATTAGTCCTAGTTAATATCCAAAAGGCAATACGATTAATTTTATTGTTCCATACAAATCTCTGTATTACCGATTGTAATGTTTTGAAAAAAGGCCCAGGGATATCTACTGGTAAACTTTGAAATATACAGAGCTTTTGGAAGGATCATCATTTTAACTACACTTATACGTCTGAACCATGATAGTCTATGGGCAGGGTATCCTTTCAGTTCACTTTTAATATTATTCAGCAAGGGTATATAGTTGTCTTGATATAGATCTATATTTGATTTAGATAGTAGCACCCCCAGATACTTCAACCCTTTTGTTTTCCACTTGAAGGAGTATAATCTCTGGAGGTCCCCACTATGACTTGTTGGGACCGAGATATTCAATATTTCCGTCTTTTCCATATTCACTTTTAGATTTGATACTTGCCCGTATTTTTTCCAACTCCTCCAAAGTTTTTGGGAAAGTTTGCATAGGGTTTGTTAGATACACCATAATATCATCTGCAAAGGCAGATATTTTATATTCTTGGCCCCCCACCTCTATGCCTTGAATCTCTTGATTAGCTCTTATAGAGGTCAGGAAGGGTTCCAAAGACAGCACGAAGAGCAAAGGGGACAATGGACAGCCCTGACGTGTCCCATTAAAGAGCCTAAAACTTTCCGAGAGGGTCCCATTAACTTGGATTTGCACCGTTGGAGTGGAATAGAGAGCCTCTATCCATTTAATCATATGAGGTCCTAAGCCATATTTATATAAAGTCTGTAGCATAAAATCCCAGTCCAGTCTATCAAAAGCCTTCTCGGCATCTATTGACATAAACAGGGCTGGCCTTCTGCTTTTCTTTGCTTCATGTATTAGGAGGACTGTTTTTAGAATATTATCTCGTGTCTCTCTACCCGGGACAAAGCATGTTTGATCTTCCCCTATGAGTTCTGGCATAAAGAGCTTTAATCTCTCAGCCAGTATCCTCGCATAAATTTTCATGTCCTCGTTAATTAGGGATATTGGCCTAAAGCTAGAGCACATTGTAGTGGGGTCTTTTACCAAAAGAGATATATATAGGCACCTAGGGCTTCTCCTCATATAGAATTCATATATAAGTGAAAATGTGGACAAATTTCTAATGCCGCGTACACACGATCACTTTTTGTGATGAAAAAAAACGTTTTTCAAACTTAATTTTCCAAAACGACATTGCATACACACCATCGTTTTTCCAAAATGCTCTAGCAAAGCGTGGTGACGTACACCAGGTTCGACGGCACTCTGTTCCATTGAAGCTCCGTCTCATAACTTGCTTCTGAGCATGCGCGGGTTTAAAAACGTTGTTTTGAACGTCATTTTGCCCACACACTATCACTTTTTATGACACAAAAAATGACATTTTGAAAAACGACACAAAAAATTCAAGCATGTTCGAATTTTTTTTCTTGGTCTTTTTTTTTAAGACATAAAACAACGTTTTGCCCACACACCATCATTTTAAATGACGTTTTTGAAAAGGTCGTTTTTTTTCATCACAAAAAGTGATCGTGTGTACGCGGCATTATAGTATAGAGATGTGTAACCATCAGGACCGGGACTTTTCCCTAGTTTACTATTTTTGATGGCCGGCTCTATTTCCTCTCTAGAGATGTCCTTTTCTAGTCTCCTTGAGTCATCTTCGGTTATCTCTGGCAATTCAATTTCCTTTAAGTATCTACTTATTTTATCTTTTCTATCTTGAATATCCCCAGGGTCCTGTAAATCATTTACTTTATATAGTAGTTGGTAATATTCCATAAAAGTTTTGTTGATATCTCTAGTAGAATGTTTCATTTCTCCTATTCTATTTTTTATCTTAGCTATATAGTTCGGCTTCCTCCTGGGTTTAATCTGTCCTGCCAATACTTTCCCGGGTTTATTACCACATTTATACTGTTTTTTAGCCATTTTATTAAAAATACGTTTAGTATCTAATTCTAGCATATCTCTCAGGGCTTCCCGTTTTCCTAACAGCTGGATCATTACCTCCTTATCATTTATTCTTTTATGTTTCTGTTCTAGGTCCTGAATGTCCTGTAATAATTGTTGTTTTTGGGCTGTCCATTTTTTTTTCTCTTTGCTCCTTCTGCGATCAATCTTTCCCTCATAAAGACCGTGGCCCAGATTCATAGAGAATTAGATTCTCGTAGCGTATCAGAAATACACTACGCTGCCGTTTTTACCTGGCTCTACGTGGAATCCAGGTAGATTTTGTCCAGTAAACGACGGCGGCGTAGTGTATTTCTCCCGTCGCAATCCATCTACGCGAGTAGGGGGCGTGAAGGATTTAAAATAGGCGCGTTCCCGCGGCGATCGAACTGCGCATGCTCCATTCGCAAATTTCCCGCCGTGCATTGCGCGAAATCACGTCGTTACGTCATTCGTTGTTTGAGTAGCGTCGTTTACGGACATTTCTATTCCCGAACGAGTTACGTAAAAAAAAAAAAAATTTAATTTGACGCGGGAACGATGGCCATACTTAACATGGGCTACGCACCGTTAGACCAGCAAAAAGCTGGTCTAACAGTACGTAAAAAAAATAGACGTAAGCGATTGTGAAGAACGCTCGTATCTTCGTGGATCGCCGTAAAAACACATTCGCATATCCCGATGCATCAAAACGATGCAAACTCCTCCCAGCGGCTGCAAAAATATCGCAGCGTAGATCCGAAGACTTGCGAAGACGTAAGCCTCTCGGATCGAAGCCCGAAGTCGCCGTATCATGGTTTGAGGATTCAAACTAGTGATACGGCGCGCAAAATTTGAAATTACTCCTGTCTAACACCAGTTAGACAGGCGTAATTGCTTTATGAATCTGGGCCCTTGTGCGCTTCCCATAAGACGGTTGGTGCAATATTCTCTATGTTGTTTTCTACAAAGAAAAAGTTCAATCCTTTTCCAGATCCTCTGCTATAATCTGATTATCTAGAAGTGTTTCGTCCAGCCTCCAGGATCCTTGCCTTTCCAGTATATCTTCCAGCTCTAGGCTGATTACAACCGGTGCGTGATCAGAGAGGGTGATCGACTTCACCTCTGCCTTTTTCAATCCCTCTAATAGCAGATGATCTAGAAAGATATAGTCTATTCTTGAGTAGGAAGAATGCACCTGGGAGTAGTATGTAAAGTCCCTCCCCCTTGGGTACAGGACTCTCCAAACATCCATCAGATGCTTCTGATATAATTTTTGCTTGACTAACCTTAGGTATTTACCCTCTGATCGGAGGGAGATGGGTTGGATATCCAAGCATGGATCGAACACAAAGTTTAAGTCCCCCGCCATGATCACCTTTCCCTCTCTAAAGTTCTCAAGATTTTCAATACATTTTTTAGGAACAAACTGGGATAAACATTAGGGCAGTAAATGTTCACCAGCGTATACTCTTTATTAAACAGATATCCTTTTATAAACAAAAATCTTCCTTCAGGGTCTGACTCCATTGCCTTTAAAGTAAATGGGGTATTCCTATCAAAGCCTATGGCTACCCCTCTAGATCTCTTATTGGGGGAATGACCATGCATCCATACTGAAAAGCCCATAGAGTTCAGGCCCACCTTAGAAGAATATTTAAAATGAGTTTCTTGCAAAAAAACTATGGCCCAGATTCACGTACATCGGCGCATTATTGGACCGGCGTAGCGCACCGCCTTTACGTTAGACTTGCGCCATCTAGCCGCGTAATCCCCCGATTCACGTAGCTTTTGCGCAGGAAATTGCGCAAGCGTAAGGTTTTTTCCAGAGGCGTAAGGAGGAGTAATACAAATTGGGAGGGACGTGGGTGTGTTACATTGAAATGAGCCGTGACCCCATGCAAATGAAGGGCCGGCCGGCTCGCGCATGCGCGCGTGAAGGAGACCATGTCAGCTCCGCTGTGCGCATGCTCACAACTCGGAAGCGGCGCAATCAGTGAAATTGGAAATGGACTAGGGCAACTTTGTGAACTACGCAGACAGCATAAATAGACAGACACAAATGCACTTCCTTTGCAAAAGTACATCCCTTTGTATCCCTCCCTCTACAGCAAGGTGCTTTTGTTTGTTTGTGACGTGTCTTTGAGATATTTGGGGACTGTTTTGCAGAGTGATTTTTGTCTTTTATGTGTTTTCTTTGTTGTTATTTTGTTTAAATTATATTTTTGCTGGGCATTTTTTTTTTTTGCTCGTCATTTATTTAATTTTTTGGGTTCTGTTTGTGTATGATTTTGGAATGTGGGGGTGATATTCCTGCGGGAAAAGGGGTGTCACCCTCATTTGTGGTGGAGAAGTGATCCCCAGGTCTGTGTGAATGGTGTATGAATGTACAGTGACATAATTGGAGCCGTGGCATGGCGTTGCAGCTCACAAGTCCTGCATGGTGGACTGGTGCCAATCCAATGTGATGACGATGTGGTGTGTGTGTGCTAGGGACCACAGTGGTGTGCATGCATGCATTCTCATTGTGCCATGATTAATGTGTGTGTTTAACGTGCAAAGATGCATAATGTGAGCTGGCATGAGATGGGGTCATGAGATGGGGTACCAGTGCATATGCAGAGTCACCTTGAAGGGAAAAGACAGGAGGATGTTAGTCATGCATGTGCCACTTGTGAGGTGTGCATCACGGGAGGGGATAGTCATGCCTGCCACCCATGTCACTCACCAACCAGCCAGCTGTCCCCATACATGTTCTGTTCGAAATCTGTGGGGATGGGGCTCTGAGTGTATATGTAGCTGTCATGGGTGTCATGGGTAGTGCCATGTGTTGGGCTGCTGATGTCCTCCTGCAAGGTTGTGGTAATTCCAGGATGGCATGAGGGGTGAATCTGAAGATGCGAGACACCTCAGAATCACTCATGCCAAAGATGTCTATGCGTGTGTGATATATCAAGTGAAGAGTGAGGGGCTTGTATCAGATAAGAATATTGTATTAGATTAGATTAAATTGTAAATTTTTATATAAGCAAATAAAAACAAAAAAAAAACATCTCCCGTGCCCTCCTTAGTGCCCTCCTCCTTCTTTGTTCATCTAAAGTCAGTAGTATAGCTATGTGCGACGATGCCCCTGGCATGTTGGCATACAGATTGTTGAGCAACACGTGTGACTGCTGAGCTCCTCACTAACAGTGTTGCTTTATCTGACAAGTAGACTTTTTTTCTTTTTTTAGACCAGCTTTTATCAGCTCTAATTTTAGACAGGACATTTTGCTGTTGCGCACACTGCGTCGCTTGCGCTGCCCCAACGTTGTTTTGTGGATCCCCGTAAGTCCCTCATTAGCATATTTGACTAGCAAATCAATGGTGTGTCTATCGCACTTTTGCGCGGACGGATGCGCCAGTCTAACGAAATTACGCGGGACAAAAAAAAGACGATTTTTTGCGTATCTCGTTCTGGGGATGCCGCGCAACGAAAAGCACGCGCACATTTAGACTTACGCACGCGCATCTCCTGTTGCGCAGGCGTAATCGCTCTGTGAATCTGGGCCTATGTTTGCTGTCCAACCTTTTAGTTCTTGCAATATTTGGATCCATTTGCTGGGGCTGTTCAGACCTCTAACATTGTAGCTAACTATTTTTAAGGGAGTCATTTCTCAGATATAAACAGTATTGCTGAGGGAATACCAAATATTTTATTTTTCCAGGATTGACCCATTCGACTAGCAACATAAAGACAAACATAACCATCCTACGAATCCCTTCCCTTCAGTACCCTCCCCCTCCCCCCCTCCCCCTACATTGAATATCAATGTCATACCCATCCAGCAGTCGCCCGGCCCTCATCCCCACTACGGGAATGGTCCCGGTAGACTGGAGGGGCATAGGTCATCCCACCGTGCCCTCCCCGAGCAAACATCTTTTACCCCCCCTACTAACATGAAATCCTTATTTATTTATTTTTGTACTTGATGCTTAATAAGCAAGGTTCTAGACATTTACCCATGGCTGATCTCTTAACTTCCTCCACTCTGGAGGTTTTTTTTCCCAATTTTCTTATTGTGGTACAGGTAGGTCCAGTTTATTGCAAAAACTTTTCAGATCCTCTGGAAATCGCAGTATGGCCGAGATCCCCTGATTATTTACTGTTAAACAGGCTGGGAAGCCCCATCTGTAAACAATTTTTTTCTCCTGCAGTTGTTTTATTAGGGGTTTCAACGCCCCCCTGAGCCAGAGTTTCTTGTGATAAGTCCGTAAAGAACAAGATCTCTGCGCCCATATATTCAACTGGGGCAGAGCTTCTCAGTCCCTGTATGACTTATTGTTTTACCTTAAAGTCTATAAACCTTGCTATTACATCTCTCGCTATACCTGTTTGTGGATTAGTTATTCTCTGGACTCTGTGCACTCTTTCAAACAAAATCAGTGCTATTGCTTCTCTCTTTAGTATTTTGTTAATTTGTCGTGGTCTCTAGATTACTATTGTCCACTGATTCCGGTAGACCACGTATCCTCAAGGTGTTGCATCTGTTCCGATTCTCTTGATCCTCTAACTTATACCGGATATTCCTCATTTCAACCCAATCCAGGTCGATTCTTTCCCTAAACTCCATATATTGTTTGTGCTATAAACAAAAATAGAGCAACAATTTTAAAAAAAATTTTTTACTTTTTGCTATAATAAATATCCCCCAAAAATATATATAAAAATTTATGGCGATACGTATTCTTCTACATATTTTTGGTAAAAAAAAACGCAATAAGCGTTTATTGATTGGTTTGTACAAAAGTTATAGCATTTACAAAATAGGGGATTGTTTTATGGCATTTTTATTAATATTTATTTTTTACTAAAAATGGCGGCGATCAGCGTTTTTTTTTTTGTGACTGCGTCATTATGTCGGTCACATCGGACACTTTTGACACATTTTTGGGACCATTGTCATTTTCACAGCGAAAAGTGCTATAAAAATGCACTGATTACTGTGAAAATGACAATGGCAGTGAAGGGGGGTTAACCACTAGGGGGCGCTGTAGGGGTGACCTCATGTGTGTTTCTTACTGTAGGGGGGCGTGGCTGGACGTGTGATGTCACTGATCGTTGCTCCCTATGACAGGGAACAGACGATTACTGACACTGCCACAGAGAAGAACAGGTTTGTATACACTCACCCCCCCCCAGTTATTCAGCTCTTGTGACCCGATCGTGGGACACCAGCGGCAATCGAGTCCGTGGGTCCCATGGGGGCGGTCACGGAGCTTCGGACCAGGTCGCGAGCGTGCCGGTGTGCTCACGACCCACGGCTGGGTTCTTAAAGGGGTCGTACATGTACGCCCTTGTGCCCAGCCGTGCCATTATGTCGACGTATATTTTGGTGCGGCGGTCCTTAAGTGGTTAAGGTCATCACCGAGGACAAAGGGGACACTCTTTAACCTCTGCATATGGAAAGGCTTCTTTACAGTGAAAAAGTGGAATAGACACCCTCATGAACTAGTGCCGACTAGCTAAGTAGATTGGCCCAGATTCACAGAGCGATTACGCCTGCGCAACAGGAGATGCGCGTGCGTAAGTCTAAATGTGCGCGTGCGTTTCGTTGTGCGGCATCCCCAGAACGAGATACGCAAAAAATCGTCTTTTTTTTGTCCCGCGTAATTTCGTTAGACTGGCGCATCCGTCCGCGCAAAAGTGCGATAGACACACCATTGATTTGCTAGTCAAATATGCTAATGAGGGACTTACGGGGATCCACAAAACAACGTTGGGGCAGCGCAAGCGACGCAGTGTGCGCAACAGCAAAATGTCCTGTCTAAAATTAGAGCTGATAAAAGCTGGTCTAATACTTGTCAGATAAAGCAACACTGTTAGTGAGGAGTTCAGCAGTCACACGTGTTGCCCAACAATCTGTATGCCAACATGCCAGGGGCATCGTCGCGCATAGCTATACTACTGACTTTAGATGAACAAAGAAGGAGGAGGGCACGGAGGATGGCACTAAGGAGGGCACGGGAGATGTTTTTTTTTATTTTTTTATTTGCTTATATAAAATTTACAATTTAATCTAATCTAATACAATATTCTTATCTGATACAAGCCCCTCACTCTTCACTTGATATATCACACACGCATAGACATCTTTGGCATGAGTGATTCTGAGGTGTCTCGCATCTTCAGATTCACCCCTCATGCCATCCTGGAATTACCACAACCTTGCAGGAGGACATCAGCAGCCCAACACATGGCACTACCCATGACACCCATGACAGCTACATATA
Source organism: Rana kukunoris (assembly GCA_029574335.1). Classification (NCBI taxonomy): domain Eukaryota; kingdom Metazoa; phylum Chordata; class Amphibia; order Anura; family Ranidae; genus Rana; species Rana kukunoris. Next base: position 512,821,946 of record CM056051.1, on the reverse strand, counting down.
CAATCAGAGCCCCATCCCCACAGATTTCGAACAGAACATGTATGGGGACAGCTGGCTGGTTGGTGAGTGACATGGGTGGCAGGCATGACTATCCCCTCCCGTGATGCACACCTCACAAGTGGCACATGCATGACTAACATCCTCCTGTCTTTTCCCTTCAAGGTGACTATGCATATGCACTGGTACCCCATCTCATGACCCCATCTCATGCCAGCTCACATTATGCATCTTTGCACGTTAAACACACACATTAATCATGGCACAATGAGAATGCATGCATGCACACCACTGTGGTCCCTAGCACACACACACCACATCGTCATCACATTGGATTGGCACCAGTCCACCATGCAGGACTTGTGAGCTGCAACGCCATGCCATGGATCCAATTATGTCACTGTACATTCATACACCATTCACACAGACCTGGGGATCACTTCTCCACCACAAATGAGGGTGACACCCCTTTTCCCGCAGGAATATCACCCCCACATTCCAAAATCATACACAAACAGAACCCAAAAAATTAAATAAATGACGAGCAAAAAAAAAAAATGCCCAGCAAAAATATAATTTAAACAAAATAACAACAAAGAAAACACATAAAAGACAAAAATCACTCTGCAAAACAGTCCCCAAATATCTCAAAGACACGTCACAAACAAACAAAAGCACCTTGCTGTAGAGGGAGGGATACAAAGGGATGTACTTTTGCAAAGGAAGTGCATTTGTGTGTGTCTATTTATGCTGTCTGCGTAGTTCACAAAGTTGCCCTAGTCCATTTCCAATTTCACTGATTGCGCCGCTTCCGAGTTGTGAGCATGCGCACAGCGGAGCTGACATGGTCTCCTTCACGCGCGCATGCGCGAGCCGGCCGGCCCTTTATTTGCATGGGGTCACGGCTCATTTCAATGTAACACGCCCACGTCCCTCCCAATTTGTATTACTCCTCCTTACGCCTCTGGAAAAAACCTTACGCTTGCGCAATTTCCTGCGCAAAAGCTACGTGAATCGGGGGATTACGCGGCTAGATGGCGCAAGTCTAACGTAAAGGCGGTGCGCTACGCCGGTCCAATAATGCGCCGATGTACGTGAATCTGGGCCATTGTTTTAAAGAAGAGCTGGATGTATTTCTAAATGCACAAAATATAACTGGAAAATAACATTTTAAGGTAATAACACCAGAGACAAATTGGACCGTGCCTTATATAGGGGTTTTTGCCCTGCTCTGGATCAGCTGTAGGTGTAAAATTCTTTATATGGTTTTTTATTTATTTATTTATTTTTTTGTTTTTATTATGTTTTTATATTGGTTGAACTACAGTACATAGACTTGTTACAACCTATATAATTATATGTCTTTTTTTACAGTAACAAGATAAGATAAGCTAATTTGCTCGTTTCAGCGTCACTGTATATGTAAGCAAGAAATTGTTTGTAACGTTTCCATAACGAATAGAACATTTCTTGCGTTTACTGTTTTCATAGTCATGGACTTTGATTTATTTTACAGTATACATCATTTTATGATTTGGGAAAAAAAGGACACTCATGAATAGCAAACCAAAGTATAATTTAAAAATATACTTTAAATGTGATATATATTCAACTGACAGTATGTTAAAAGTGAAATTATACCAAAAAGCAAAAACGTAGCATGTTGCGGCTTACCAATTCTGCTGCAAGTACACACTGGAACTGTGCTTTAAAACAAATTTATTTCTTTATCTGTAAGCATTGTGGGAAATTAGAGTGTATTTAAACACAAAAGCAAAGATTTTATATAATGCAACTCTTAAATCCTTAGATTTAGACCTTTTCCCTTAACCACTTGGCACCCAGAGTACATCATATGACGTCCTGGGCTTTGTGAGGCTTTGTGGTGGTATATCTGAATGATGGGTGCAGCTACAGGCATCATTCAGATATTGCCATTTTCAGCCAGCCATTCCCTGCACCATAAGAACGATCGTATAGGATTTTCTGCGGATTGATCGTTCTTACGGGGGGCAAAAGGGGATGTCCCCCTTCACGCCGCCCTCCGGTGCTTCTCCTGACTCACAGCTGTGATCAATGAGTCGGTGACAGGATCCGCCTGTCCCGGATGCTGATCATAGAGATTTCCAGCAGGCCAGATGGTCGCCAGAGTCTCTATGATCATTGGAGGCTGTGCGGAATGTTATGATGTCAAGCCCGGCCTCTGCATTCAAAAAAATGGCGTCACTTAGGCTGTGAAGTAGTTTTTTTTAGGCTTCCCAGCCTAGTGGTGAGATGTGGGTCTTATTGACCCATATCCCACTGTAAAGAGGACCTGTCATGCCATATCCCTATTACAAGGGATGTTTACCTTCCTTGTAATAGGAATAAAAGTGATCAAAATTATTATTTTATTTTTAAAGTGTAAAAAAAAAAAGTAAAATGAACAATAAAATAAATAAATAATGTGCCTCTGTCCCTGTGTGCTCGCATGCAGAAGCGAACGCATATGTAAGTCCCGTCCACATATGAAAAGGGTGTTCAAACCACACATGCGAGGTGTCACCATGAACATCATAGCGAGAGCAATAATTATTGACCTCCTCTATACTGTAACTCAAAACATGTAACCAGTAAACATTTTAAATCATTGCCTATGGGGATTTTTAAGTACTGAAGTTTGGCGCCATTCCATGAGCATGTGCAATTTTGACATGTTAGGTATCTGTTTACTCTGCGTAACTTCATCTTTCACATTATGCACAAATTGGGATAACTCTAGCTGCTCATATGATGAAAAATATGATTCTTGATGCTCTTTATTAAGTCTGGGATCAAAGATAGAAATTAAGGGCCAGATTCAGAGAGCCATTACGCCTGTCTAACTGGTGTTAGGCTTACGTCTTCGTACGCCTTTGGATCTACGCTGCAATCTTTTTGTGGCCGCTGGGTGGAGTTTGCGTAGTTTTCAGCGTCGGAGTATGCAAATGAGCTTTTTCCGGCGATCCACAAAGTTACGAGCGTCGTTCGCAATCGCGTATGTCATTTTTTTGCTACGTAAAGTTAAACCAGCTATTAGCTGGTCTAACGTTACGCGGCCCATGTTAAGTATGGCCGTTGTTCCCGCGTCGACTTTCAATATTTTTTTTTTTTTGCATAAGTCGTCCGGTAATAGGAATGTCCGTAAACGACGCTACTCAAAAAAAAACCGACGTAACGACGCGATTTCGCGCAATGTGCGGCGGGAAATTTCTGAACGGAGCATGCGCAGTTCGATCGCCGCGGGAACGCGCCTATTTTAAATGCTTCACGCCCCCTACTCGCGTAGATGGCTTGCGCCGGGAGAAATACACTACGCCGCCGTAGTTTACTGGACAAAATCTACCGGGATTCCACGTAGAGCCAGGTGAAATACGGCGGCGTAGAGTATTTCTGATACTCTACGCGAATCTAATTGTATGTGAATCTGGGTTGAAATATCTATATTTAGATTTCTCTCTACTCCTGACACTTTCCAGTATATTTCATGAACTTTTTCCCAAAAATTTCTCACCAAACTATATCAAATGTGATCCATAGTCCCCCTTTTGACCTTACATCTCCAACAAATATCTGTTTTTCCCTTATTTATTTTATTTAACACTACTGGGCTCCAATACCGTCTCATTGCTATTTTGTAATTTCTTTCTTGGTACTTGTTTGCTATAGATGTTTTATAAATTATTTTTTAAGATTTGTACACTGTAAAAAAATCGGATAATTTGTATTGCTGTCACAAGGAAGTGGTCACAAGGTCTCACCGGCTAGAAAAGACGTAACCACCCGTGGTCGGATGACACGTTTCATCCATTGATATCATCTCATAGAGTGACAAAATTCGGCATTTGACCGCAGGTGGTGACATAATTTCCAGCTGGTGAGATGCAAGTTGATACTTACTTCCGGCTTCTGGTTTTAATACTTTACAGCGTGTTTTAAAGAGGGAGTAAACCCTCGTAAATAAAAAACCAAAAAACATGCAAGACAAAGGCAGATCGAAGCCCCCGCAGCGGTCCACATCTCCCCTTCCGCCGCCGACATGTCGTCCCGGAGGTACTTTGGAGTATCGCGGCTCCAGCACTGTGATTGGCCGGAGCTGCGATTATGTCACTCCCAGGCATGTGGCTGGGAGCCACAGGTAACGGCACGCAGACTGAGGTGGCATAGGTGGCATAGGTGCCATTGCTTCAGTTTGCCCCAGTACGCATGTGCCGATGACATCGGCACATGCAGGGGACAGGGGATATCTCCTAAACCAAGCAGTTTTAGGAGATATCCTGGGTAGCTTCAGGTAAGCCTTATTATATGCTTACCTGTAGCATAATGTTGTAAAAAAGGTTTTTTATTGGATAAATAAATGGAATTACGCTATATTTCTTTTCTCTGCCATTTATTAAGACCCTCATGAGAGTACAGGCATGGACTGGCCATAGGGACTACAGGGAGTTTCCCGGTGGGCCGATGGCTCAGTGGGCCGGTTTCAATGACAGCCTGTCAAAGTAATGTCTGTGCAGCTTGCCCTCCACTTCATGCAGTGATGTGAGAAGAATGAGGAAAATACAGAGGAGAATAAGTGAAATAATAAAAGAGGTGAGTGAGGACTCCTTATGTTATGCTACTTATGTTTTTTTTGCACAATTGCGTATAGTTTATATACTGTTTTTGTTCTTGTTTGCAAACATAAAGTGGGCCGGTCTGGATAACGTCCAGGGCCAAATTTTGGTCTCAGTCCATCCCTGTGAGAGTACACTGAGGACAACTTGAGATACAGCCAAAGATACAGCCTGAAGGACAACAAAGCCCAGCCATCCATACCACACAAGCGAGAAAGACTTCTGTTATGGGAGTCCATATCTTCTGGTGAGTGGGCACACAAGAGGGGAGCACGGACTACACTGAATATGTTTCAGCACTTGGCACTTTATTTGCACAGTGGAAATCTGAATCTGCACTAAGAAAATTGTGCAAGTAAGTGAACTTTATGTGGACTTTATTTAATTTATTGTCATTCATTGATTTTTTACGTGTTTTACTAGCTAGATTATGTTACATAATGGTAAATAACTGTGTTGTAGATACATGAGTTTATCACACACAGGTCTGCCGGTCTCTTAAATTGTAAACACGGAAGCGACGTCAAAACAATGTTCAAATCACGCATGTAAGGTATCGCTGCGATTGTCAGAGCGAGAGCAATAATTCTAGCACTAGACCTCCTCTGTAACTCTAACCCGGTAACCGTAAAAAAAAATTCTAAAGCATCAACTATGGAGATTTTTAGGTACGGTAATTTGTCGCCATTCCACGAGTGCATACAATTATAAAGCGTGACATGTTTGGTATCTACTGTATTTACTCGGCATAACATCATCTTTCACATTTTACAAAAAAAATTGGGCTAACTTTACTTTTTTCCCCAAAAGTTGCGTTTAAAACACTGCTGCACAAATGTGACATAAAATATTGCAACAATTTTATTTTTTAGATTCTCTGCTAAAAAATATACATATATAGTATTTGGGGGTTCTAAGTCTTTTTCTAGTAAACACCAATTGTCAGAAATAGGCTTATGATGCGTGCACACAACCGTTTTTCGGGATGTAAAAAATTTCATTTTTTTCTATGTCATTTTTAGTGACACACGATCGTGTGTGGGCTCCAGAGCATTTTTCACGTTGGAAAAAATGGCCATTAAAAATTTAGGACATGCTCTAAATTTTCACGTTGTTTTTAACGTTGTCGTTTTTAACGTCATAAAAAATGGTCGCGTGCGGGCTTTACCGACGTGAAAAAAACGTGCATGCTCAGTAGCAAGTTATGAGACAGGAGCGCTCGTTTTGGTAATGGATGGTAATGGAGTAAGCACATTCATCACGCTGTAACAGACTGAAAAGCGCAAATCGTCTTTTACTAACACAAAATCAGCAAAAGCAGCCCCAAGGGTGGCGCCATCCAAATGGAACTTCCCCTTTATAGTGCTGTCATACGTGTTGTATGTCACCGCGCTTTGCTAGAACATTTTTTTTTCATGATCGTGTGTAGGCAAGGCCGGTTTAACAATAATCGGGTTGAAAAAAACGCTGTTTTTTCTAGACCATTAAAACTGGTCGTGGGTACGTGGCATAAGTCATGAAAGGGATAAATGTGAATGGTCCCAAAAATGTGTCAAAAGTGTTCGATGTGTCCGCATATATAAATGTTGCAGTCCCAATATATAAATCACAAATCGCCGCCATTACTAGTAAAAAAATATATATATTGGCCTAAACTGAGGGATATTTATTATAGCAAATAGTAAAAGATATTGGCCCAGATTCACATACAATTAGATTCGCGTAGAGTATCAGAAATACTCTACGCCGCCGTATTTCACCTGGCTCTACGTGGAATCCAGGTAGATTTTATCCAGTAAACTACGGCGGCGTAGTGTATTTCTCCAGGCGCAAGCCATCTACGCGAGTAGGGGGCGTGAAGCATTTAAAATAGGCGCGTTCCCGCTGCGATCGAACTGCGCATGCTCCGTTCAGAAATTTCCCGCTGTGCATTGTGCAAAATCACTTTGTTACGTCATTTTTTTTTGAGTAGCGTCGTTTACAGACATTCCTATTCCCGAACGAGTTACGTAAAAAAAAAAAAAAAAAATTAATTCGACGCGGGAACGACGGCCATACTTAACATGGGCTACGCACCGTTAGACCAGCAAATAGCTGGTCTAACAGTACGTAGCAAAAAAATGACGTAAGCGATTGCGAAGGCCGCTCGTATCTTCGTGGATCGCCGTAAAAAGTCATTTGCATATCCCGACGCTGAAAACGACACAGACTCCTCCCAGCGGCCGCAAAAAGTTTGCAGCGTAGATCCGAAGGCTTATGAAGACGTAAGCCTCTCGGATCAAAGCCCGAAGCCGCCGTATCATGGTTTGAGGATTCAAACTAGTGATACGGTGCGCAAAATTTGAAATTACTCCTGTCTAACACCAGTTAGACAGGCGTAATCGCTCTGTGAATCTGGGCCATTGTGTTTTTTTTCAATATTGTCGCTTTTCTTTTGTTTATAGCACAAACAATAAAAATCGCTGAGGTGATCAAATACCACCAAAAGAAAGCTCTATTTGTGGGAAAAAATGTATGTCAATTTTGTTTGGGTATAGCGTTGCACGACTGCACAATTGTCAGTTAAAGTGATGCAGTGCTGTATCACAAAAAATAGCCTGGTCATTGAGCAGCCAAATCTTACGGGGCTGAAGTGATTAAAAAGCAGTTATAAATAAAGTTAGAGAATGGTATCAGTGTTGCTTCCTAGATATTTCCATAGGTTTTCTCAGTAAATTACTAGCTGGCACAGGGAAGAAGTGAAAACGTTTTGTCTACCCCTATAGTTTCTTCTATCACTGGTCATCATCTTTAGGAGGGTCTTTAGTAGACATGTGCAGATTGGAATATTTTATTTAAATACATTTATTTAGTTACTCCCGAAAATCATTTTGATTTATTTAGTTTTTCGTTGGGGAATAGCTTTCATCCGAAAATCCAATAATACTTGGTTTCTGTCGAATGTTTAAAGAATATTCGACGGAACGTCGAATCTTTACGTCGAATCGTACATTTCCGTTCGAATATTCCGCCTACAAGAATTCTAATGTTGTATGACTAGTAATAATGTCGAATCTATTCTCTATAATGATGAATCTATTTTCTCATAAATAGAAATCTATTCTCTGTAATGTCGAATCTATTATTTCTATAGTGTCGAATCTTTTGTCTATAATGTTGAATCTTTTCTCTATGATGTCGAATCTTTTCCCTATAATGTCGAATCTCTCTATATCAAATTTTTACCGCAACAAAAACGAAAATAAAGCATTTTTTTTATGACAGATCTTTCGGTTTTCGTCTCTTGCATTTTCATTATCGTTTGTTAAAACGATAACGAAAAAAACAGATTTTCGGACGAAAATGCATTCTAACGAAAACGAATGCACATGTCTAGTAGGCACCAATAGGGAGTTTTAACCAGTTTTGTCCTGTGTTCTCTTCTTTTTATTTTTCCAATGTCATATCTATTTCTACCACCCTTGTAGTTGACTTTCTCTTTGTTGAAACTTTTTTTTTTAAATTTCTTTGATTCCATGATAACTTCATACATTCTATATTAGTTACAGTGTTGATTTTCTGAATTTCTGTTGTGCTAAGTGCAATAATACAGTAAGTCATTAAAATGTTGGCATACATTTCTCATTAACTTGTAGATATGTTTTAATTCAATCTTATTTTATTCATATAGAAAACAAGAAAGATAGAAGAATATGTAAACATTACAAACCATGGTAAGATACACCAACAATAAGTATCATGTTTGTCGGAACAAATGCATATCGAAGTTACATAAAAATGGAGTGAAAATGTGTTAATGTGGCACAACAGGAGACCATGGCAACCCCTGAAAACATTACAGTAATATTCACCATCATTTAAAAAAAAGAGGATCATAGTTGTCCCACAATTAATTCATCAAAAAAGGTTTATGAAAAACCTGTCTTTATGAAAAATAATATGTCGTAGGCAGGGCCGGACTCAAGCCAATGGGCCCATGGGCCCCGTCCAATAGGGGTCCCCTGCCTGTTAAAGTCTCCTTACTTTTTTCTTTGATTATTTCATCAGCGCAAGCTCTTCGTGTCCACTGAGTCATGGCATGCTCTGTGTGTGCCGTTCCCAGGGCCGATCCGCCCTATATGCTTGGTACGCAAGCTGCGTAGGGCCCCCGAGTACAATGTCATTCTCCATACACGTTACGTGACACAAATAGGTAGCGCCCGCCCTGAGCTATTGACTGTCTGACGCTGACCGTGTGTCCTGCCAAAAAAGTTCCCCGGTGTACTGCCGCAAAATTCCCTCGGCAGATAAGGACCCCCCCCTGTACTGTGCAGGCGCAGCACGGCACTTGCGCACTACGAACCTGAACTGAGCCTTCTGAAAATAGCCAAACATGTAGAGCTGAGACAGAGTCAGCACTAGACATCAAGTGGGGGTCCTTATCCACCTGGGGAACTTATTCAGCAAAACCCTGAATCGGTTGAAAGGTAAACCAGTTTCAAAGCTCTGTCTGCTCAATCAGAATGTAATTATTGTATAATGAACACTTGTCTTCGGCTAGTTGACCTTTGTTTTGTCACGGTTTTTATTAGGCTGGTCAGATGGTAATTACTAGGACATGAATCATAGGGAAAAGGGAATAATTCTGTAATGACTAATGAATGATTTTTATTATTTAGCTCTCGTTTTGTGAGTGCACAAGTGGGCATTTGTTTCGTTTCGGACCAAGAAATATTGGTTGTGGGTATTTTAGCAGCGGAAGAGTCATTGGTGTACAGGGGGTAGCAAATAGGCATTAAAGAGCGTGTTATATGTTTAAGATGGATAGCTGAATAGATAGATAGATAGATAGATAGATAGATAGATAGATAGATAGATAGATAGATAGATAGATAGATAGATAGATAGATAGATAGACATATTTGTATTGTGGTGTTGGATCTGGACCTGCTGTCCCTCCATCTCTCCTTCTCTCTCTCTCTCCCTCCCTCTTTCTCCCCTTTCTTTCTCTCTCTTTTTTATTTCTCCCTCCATCCCTCATTCATCTCAGACTCTAACCACACACCCTTCCAAGCCATGCCCATTTGAGCCACGCCCACTAGTTTGCGTGAACCACGCCCATTTTTCATAATGTATAGAAAGTAGGGCCCGAAAGTGACTCAAGCTCACTGGCCCCCACCACCCTAAGTCCTGCGCTGGTCGTAGGGGGTCACTCTCTGAATTAGAAACAATGCATAAGTCAAAGTCATAGTACATTTGCTCAATGGATTCCTAGAAATTTATTTAGACATAGGAGAAAAGGAATTGGGGCAGAAAAGAGGGGGAAGAAAGATAGGGGAGAAGAAGCACTCCATCATAGTCCCAAGGCGATGTCGTCTAGACCACTCTCAGCCCAGGAGATAATATCAGAGGAGTATCGGAACATGGACCATGAAGTCTAAGTAAGAGAGAACTGTTCCTCTTTACCATATTCCTCCGCCAACAGACGTTCAAGGTCCCTTATGTGGTCCACTTCAGTAGCTCAATCCCCCAGGGAAGGTATGATTGTCGATCAACTTGGAAATAGGTTTTGTTTGTTTCTTTACATTTTCTTTTTTTTAAGGGTACCAATATAAGGAACGTGTCATATTGCCCATTAGGTTCAAAGTGACCTATTCTCTCAATTCAATAGCCTAACCATCCCTTCCATTGAGACCTTGCTCGCTGCCATGTTTCCTGCAGAAACCCAGCGTAGAAGGCCCCTTTAAAATTCGGTGCTGGTCTGTGCTGGAGCTAAGCTAAAAGACCTCACTACCCCTGACAGTGGTCAAGCTAGGTGATTTGCCACTCAGATGGTCAATAATTAAGCTGGGGGATTTTTCTCATTATCTTTAGGGGGAGGGGGCAGATCTTTTTGAGGGAAGATAAAAATGTGTTATAATTTTCCATAATTTGAAGCGGTAACTGTGATATATACTGTATGGGCCAGATTCAGAAAGGAGATACAATGATGTATCTCCAGATACGCCATCGTATCTCTGCGTCTGAGGCATCCTATCTATGCGCCTGATTCATAGAATCAGTTACGCATAGATTTGCCTTAGATCTGACTGGCGTAAGTTACTTATGCCTTCGTATCTAAGTTGCATATTTACGCTGGCCGATAGGTGGCGTTCCCGTCGATTTACGCACCGAATATGCTAATGAGCTTGATACGCCGATTCACGAACGTAGTTGCGGCCCTTTGTAATTTTTTACGTAATTTGCGTAAGTGTAAGTCCGGCGTAAAGTTACCCCCTTCTATATGAGGCGTACGTAATGTTAAGTATGGACGGCGGGCTGGCGTATAATTTTCCGTCATTTAGGTCGTTTGCGTAAAACGTTCGCGAATAGGGCTTTGCATAAGTGACGTTCACGTCGTTTTCATTGACTTATTGCGACGTGATTTGGAGCATGCACACTGGGATACATTCACGGTCGGCGCATGCGCAGTACTTTCGGCGTAGGATCGCGCTTAATTAAAATACTACATGCCCCCTACCCGCCCAATTTGAATTACGACGGGCCATTTAAGCTACGCCGCCGCAACTTTACAGGCAAGTGCTTTGTGAATAAAGCACTTACCTGGAAAAGTTGCGGCGGCGTAACGTAAATGACATACGTTACGCCAGCACAAAGATCCGCTCTCCATCCTGAATCTAGCCCTATATATATATATATATATATATATATATATATATATATATATATATATATATATATATATATACATTATCTCCAAAAAGTGAGTACACCCCTAATATTTTTGTAAATATTTTATTATATCTTTTCATGTGACATCACTGAAGAAATGACACTTTGTTACAATGTTGTGTAGTGAGTGTACAGCTTGTATAACAGTGTAAACTTGCTGTCCCCTCAAAATAACTCCAGTGTAATTTCTTCAGTGTTGTCACAGTGTTGTCACATGAAAAGATAATAAAATATTTACAAAAATGTGAGGGGTGTACTCACGTTTGTGAGATACTGTGTATATATATATATATATATATATATATATATATATGTGTGTGTGTGTGTGTGTGTAGTGCCTGGTTACTTTCAAGTACCAGTGCTTTGTTAAATTTAGAGGGGGATCAGAGAGTTAAGTAGCTCCGATCCAGTTAATCTGTTCAAATCGGGTCTCTGTCTCAGCTTGGCTGTGCTGTGGGCTTATTCTGTTGTTCCTGGGGTGCTGTTCCCACCCCAGAATGATAGGTGGCAGCAGTGGAGTCGAGGTTTGGGTGCTTTTCCCCAGCAGCCTATCAGGAGGGTTTCTCCTCGCTGTGCATGCTGGAGGAGGGTATTTATGGGACAGACACCATTGGTCTAGGTTCTTCTTCGAGTACGGCACCCACCTTTAGGGTAACTGCATCACGGCGCCCCGGCGAAATGGCCTTCCAGGCCAGGGTGCGCATGCCACGCGGTGTTCCTGGTTCCGGGACCATGTTGGTCCGGAACATTTAAAGCTGTGGCAGGGCCTCAGTAATTGACTGGGTCCCCAATCCTGAGAAGATCCCAAGCGTGTTCCCAGTGAGAGGATAACAACAAGACCTGGGGAATGCCCAGGAATAAAACAGGCCTCCTTACCGACCAGCCTCCCAGTGAGAGGAAGCTGTTAGGTGGGGAGTCCATCTGAGAAGGGCCAAGAGAGGCTGGCAATCCAATAGGGTCTTGACAATCCACCGGGGATCAAGGGAACCGATTACTGAAAGGCTGGACATTGGTCACCTGTCAGTTGGTAACCTGCAAACTACCTGAAGGAGATCCAGGCTAAAGTCTATTAAGGAGGATCACCTCCGCTACCTCAATCCTAAGGAGGGTCTGTGGCAGAGACTTTTCCTCTAAGTTCCGAGTGATACCCTGGCTGCCAGGTCAGCGAGAGAGGCCTGTCCAGGTACACTATACCCACTCCGGCTGGATTGGAGAAGAAGACTAATCCCACGTACACACGATCGGTTTGTCTGATGTAAACGGTCTGATGGACCGTTTTCATCAGACTAACCGATCGTGTGTGGGCCCCATCGGTTTTTTAACCATCGGTTAAAAAACTAGTAACTTGTTTTAAAATTATCTGATGGTTAAAAAACCTATAGAAAAAACGATTGTCTGTGGGGAAATCCATCGGTTAAAAATCAACGCATGCTCAGAATCAAGTCGACGCATGCTCGTAAGCATTAAACTTCATTTTTCTCAGCACGTCGCTGTGTTTTACGTCACCGCGTTCTGACCCGGTCGGTTTTTTAACCAATGGTGTTACTGATAAAACTCAGCTTCATCGGATATCTGATGAAAAAATCCATCAGTCCGTTTTCATCGGATGAACCGATCGTGTGTACAGGGCATACTGTACACTTTCGACGGCACTCTGTTCCATTGAAGCTCCCATCTCATAACTTGCTTCTAAGCATGCGCGGGTTTAAAAAACGTCGTTTTAAACAACATTTTGCCCACACACAGTCACTTTTTATGACACAAAAAACGACATTTTGAAAAACGACACAAAAAAATTTTTTTGGGTCGTTTTTTTGAAGACATAAAACAACGTTTTGCCCACACACGATCATTTTAAATGACGTTTTTTAAAACGTCGTTTTTTTTCATCACAAAAAGTGATCGTGTGTACGCGGCATAAGTGTTGTTGGAAGCAGGACTGTTTCCCTATTGCTACGCCTGAATCTGCTATTTCTCCTTTTACTTCAACTCTTCTATCACCACAAAGTTTTATTGTTTTTACCCATGTACTATTCACACCCAGGAAGACTTATAATGCTCTGTGTAAAGCAATTTACGTAATGTTTTCCAGGGAATCGCATGTTCTATATAGATCACTTAATCACCTTGTTTTACAAACTGACTTACGTTTAAATGTCAATGGTTATACATTAATTATCTTTAACATAACTCAGTAATTAAGTGTAAAGTTTAAACAAAAATCAGTGAAGCTGTGGCTTTTCCATGGTATCAACATTTTGATGTCTCGTTCAAAAGTTCATCTAGTTCAATCAATAGAAAAAATTCTATACAATTACATGCCCATAGTTGATCCAGAGAAAGTAAAAAAAATCCCTATTAAAATGTAATCACCCTGGATATCATAGACTGGACCCACATATGGGAAGCTACTAAGACCTCCTCACAGAATATCGTAGTTTTAGAAACAAACTATAATAACCAATTAAACTCTGGAAGATTTTACCATGTCCAGGCAATTTTTTGCTATTTCGACGTAAAAACGACGGCTGTTCCGACGTCCATACCTTTGCAACGGTGTAGATTACTGCATCCTTCATACGTACGTTCTTGAATCGGCGTATCTTGCTCATTTGCATATTTAACATGGGAACGCCAAATGCGTCCAGCGTAACTATGCGCCCATGATACGCCAGCGTAGGCAAGTTACGTCGGACGGCTGAAGCCATGGTTTTCAGTGTATCTCGCTTTGTGAATCGGTGCAAAGATGCGACGGCGCACATTTGAAATTACGGCGGCATATCTGGAGATACGCCGACGTAAGTCTTTCTGAATCTGGCCCATTGTTTTTTCTTATTAATTTTTAATTGTTAATTAAGATGTTCATTTTTTTTTTTTATTGTCACCAGTGCAGTACAGCATCATCATATGACTGGTGGCGGTGATCAGGAATTCTGACTGGTGACAGTATGGAAAACATTATATATATATATATATATATATATATATATATATATATATATATATATATATATATATATATATATATCTTTTTACATCCCATCTTTAGAGTAGAATTATACAGGTATATAGCTTATGTGTGCATGTAAGGACTGACTATCTACCATCCCCAATGCTCTGGCTGTGCATGTTTTTTTAGACATGAACTCACACCATCTAGTGGTGGAAATAGATAATGCAGTAAGGACATGGTCAGGTATTCTTATGACATAAACAGGGAGCAAATATGAATTCTGGTTGGTGGATGTTCTTCATTGTGCTTCCAGATTAATATGTAAAGTTTGTTTTATTCTGTTTACAACCCCAACCTTCTATAATCTGCTGTTTATTTGCTCTGTCCCATACCTGTAATTTATATTCTTTTAAATATGTATAGATATAAATCAGGCTTAAAGGGAAACTCCACTTTTGGGAAAAAAAAATATATATAATTAAATAATATACATTTGCTACACAAGCTATAATTTAATGTTATATCTAAAATGCAATGTAATATGGCAAACTGGATTAATTCTGTTGGCATACAACTGGCTTCAGAAATGTAATTTCCTGCTTGTGTGATTGGCTCTCTGATTGTCCCAGAAGTCTGCACTCAGATACAAGTCAGATTTTAGGCATCCCCTTGTAACATGGAATTTAAATATTGGTGAGATTTTACTCAAGGGTTAATTACTTTAGACGCTGCTGCTTTTTCTCATCAGAACAGGACAAATTCACCAGCTGATTATAATGAACCAGCCCCTCCCATTCAGAATCGGTATGCAATCAGGTGAAACAAATAACAGTGGGAATCTGGGAATCTGCACAGCATAGGGTGATTAGGGTGTGCCCAGGCACATCTGGCAACCCATGTGTGCACGCCTATGATATATATATATATATATAGAAGTGTCATTAAACTTACTTCCTGTAAGCACAGGCTGTCAAAGAGAGAAAGACTCATATCATCACCAGACTGGCCTGAAATTATTTTTTTTTTAAGAAGAAAACATTTAAGGCGGCGTCAGGGTTGGGGGAATTAAGAGCCTGGGGGTAACCTAGAGCTTAATTTTTGCTTTAAATAGGGATGTTCTCTTGGTTAACCAAGTATCTGACAAGGAAGGAGAAGTAACATTTTAGAATATTGTGGAAGCTTTTGCACATTAGAAAAAATCAATGAAATTAATTGGACACAATTGATATTGTATTAAAAATGAGCAAACAAATAAAAATATTTAATTTGTTTAAAAAAATAAACATATCAATAAAAATAAATTGTTCTAAACATCAATAAATAGTTTTACAATAAGTTAAATGAAGTTATATAAATAATTACAAAAAGAAATGGGAATAATTTTTCTCTGGCATCCAAAACCATACAGATATAAATCTTCAACAAAATCTTTCTAAAAATCATGTTTTATTAATCTTATATTATTTATAATCATATTTGTCTGGTTATAACAGTTAACCAGCACATTATGTTGTATTATTTAGGCAAAATATCTACGTGTTTCATGGCATACAAAAGTTTCTTCAGGACCCAAAATATTGCAACAGTCCTCGCTGGTTAACACACCGAACTTTATCAGACATGACAAATAATATCAAATAAAATACAAACGCAGTATCTTTGCCCTGAATAGTAAGTTGTATAAATCATCTCAAATGTAGGCCTGGTTTATTCATACCATGACACTCCTGTCATGCCAAATGATGGACACAATGGTGTCTCCAGGCCTTAGTAGTCCAGAGGAAATTTAGCTAACTATGCAAGTTCTTCCCAGTGCCAGATTAAACTCTGTGGAGGCCCCACAGGTTTTTGAGGGTTCTCCATGCACCAGCTCTGGTGGGATAACATTGAACTAAGTAGTGTTTACATCGGCCGCTAGATGGAGATGACCATCACTGCTGTACATTATACTTACACAGGTTGGACCATTTTTTTTTACAAACTGACAGCTGAAAGAAGTTGAGACAAACTGAAATGTGGCTCTGATGTCTATGGTTTATGTACTGGTTTAGGTAGTTCAAGTTGTTATTGGGTACATTCAAATTTTTCTATCTTTTGTAAACAATTTAGGAAAGCTTCATTATAATTTCATTCAAAATCAAATCAATATTATTTTGATCCATTGTCACAGGGACCTAAAATGTGTGGGGCCCATTGGCCGGTGCTTATTCTGCCTATTTGGCAATCTGACACTGTTCCTTCCTATTGGACATATAATGTGATGGATGGCTTTACTGACCAGTAGGGAGGTGTAAAAGGTATGGAGGGGCAGAGCTAAAAGGAGATTTTACGGAAACAAACTTTAGCTGCTTATATATCTGCATCTACTGATTGTGTCACCAAGCTATTCAGTCAAAACCCTACTATAGTATTTTTTAAATGTTGTGCAATTAACTAGACCCTCCTACTCTCAAGCTCCCTTGCTCATCTCCAGGTTTTCTCCAGAGCCTCTTCCATTCTCTGGAACTCTCTACCTCAACCTGTCCGGCTATCTCCTACTCTAGCTGTCTTCAGGCGATCCCTAAAAACTCATATCTTCAAGGAAGCCTATCACATCTCCAACTAATCTTTTTTACCACTTCCCTCAGCTCATTCCCCACAGTTACAACCTTGTGTAACTGCGACGAAGGCTACAGGGGTGTCCCTAGAAACCCCCCAGGGAGCTCTGCGTTTTGGAGCGTTTTGGAGCCGGCGGTTGCCCGGGCTCTGAGGCATAAGAGGGTACTCTGAAAACGAATCTCTTCAGGGAAGCCTATCACTCCTCCAACTAATATCTTACCTCTTCCATCAGCTATTCCCCATGGTCACAACCTTTTGTACCACCTGCCCCACCCTTTTAGATTGTAACCTTTTTTGAGCAGGGCCCTCTTAATCCTCTTGTATTTTATTGTATTGTAACTGTATTGTCTGATTTTTATATTGTAAAGTGCTGCACAAACTGTTGGCACTATATAAATTCTGTATAATAATAATAATAATAATAATAAATGTATAATAATGTATACAACTATTTTTTATTGTTGGCAGTGGCAATTCAGGATGTAAGACTTGAGATTGGGAATGGTCAATGAGTCATGGAGTAACTATCTGCAAAAAGAAAAAACACCCATTTAATAAAAATCTGCTTAATAAAAATTATTCCCAATATACTATTCATCGCATTTCTGTTTTCTTGATTTTCTTTTGTTACTGACCTGCAAGCTGAAAGGCAAAGAACATGAACCCTGGAGAAATAAAGTCTACGCATTTCGTGGCTCTCAACCACTCATCAGTAGTTTGATGTAAGGATAAGCTATAGATGAAAATAAATAGACAAAAAATGTCTGTTAATAAATAGTGCCCTTAAAACTGAGAAAAAGATGAGCCGAACACCCCCCTTTTCGGTTTGCACCAGAACTTCAGAACAGGCAAAAAATGTTTTCAAACACATGAACATCATTAAAGTCTATGGGACACGAACATGAAAAACCAAAAGTGCTAATTTTAAAGGCTTGCATGGTATTGTCATAAAAAGTGTTTGGGGACCCGGATCTTGCCCCAGGGGACATGTATCAATGCAAAAAAAAACTTTAATTTTTTTTTTTTCGGGAGGAGTGATTTTAATAATATCCATTTTTTTATTTTGGCGCAGGGTTCCCCTTAAAATCCAGACTAGACCTTAAGGGTCTGGTCTGGATTTTGGGGGGACCCCTTCACAATTTTTTTTATTTTGCCGCAGGGTTCTCCTTAATATCCAAACCAGACCTGAAGGACCTGGTATGGAATTTGGAGGGACCCCCACAGAATTTTTTTTTTATTTTGTTTCAGGGTTCCCCTTAATATTCATACAAGACCCAAATGCTGTTTTTTTTCGAATGAGTTACAATTCATTACAGCCGCAATCAGATTTAAATGATTTTTTTTCCTTTAGAAATGTAATTGACTGTTTACAGACATACTATAGACACCCCCAGGCACAAAATTTAAGGAAATATTTCACTTTTATTGTTTCACTTTAAGCATTATTAAAATCACTTAAAAATCGTAAACTCAAAAAATTGTAACTTTGTGAATTTGAAAATCCGAAAGTTTAATAAAAAACTAATAATAACTAACTATTACTAACTTTTAAATTATACAGTAGGTATTGGAATTTTCTTTGTTACTTTCCATTCATTTAGATACAGCATTCGTTTTTTCGGATAATTCGTAACTTCGGATAAATTTGTGTTTGTTACGTTCACTAACAGCCACATTTGAAGGCATTTGAGAGGAAATCCCAATCCCTATAATTTAATAGTTAGTAATAGCTAAGCAATTATTAGTTAGTTATTATTTCAGATTTTTGGGATTTCGGATGTCCAAATTTTCCAATTTACAAATTTTTTAATATTCAGATTTAAAAAAAAAACATTAAATTCTTAAAACAAATTTGGAACAAAACAAATTGCACATGTCTAATTTCTAAATCACACTGATCTGCAAAAATGTGTAAATACTTTGTGTATTTTGTCTATTTATTTGCATCTATAGCTTATTCTTCCATCAAACTCCTGATGAGTGGACGAGAGCCACAAAACTCTGAGTATTAGACAAGCCGTGCTCAGACAAGTTCGGCTTGTTTTTGCCATCTTTTGGAACATATTATGTGTTTAGATTATGGAATGTTCAATTTGACCCAATAAATATAATTATTATATATACATTTTATGCATTATCTGTTGCAATGACTTGCTTCATTTAAAGCCCACTACTTTTCTCTTTGCACATATGTTTATTAGGGATGGAGGCTTGTCATTGCAGCTGTGTCAGGTCATATCTGCTGCTGCTTTAAAGTAATTGTAAACCTGGGGCATGGGGCAGCGGACATTGCCGATTGCAGTGAGGAGCAACAATGACAACAAGTTGAAATGGATATTAAAAAGAGAACAGTGCAGGAAGTTTCCCACAAGCTTACACCTTTACGTTTCCACCGGAGCTCCTTCCAGCCTAGATGGTGCTTAGGTGGGAGGGATCGCCTGCATCCTCATACAGAGGCTCACCAAGCAGAGCTGAGAGCCATGTCTCTTCTAAGGGATCCAGTCTGCACAAAATTGGTCAGGCAAGTACACCTTCCTCTCCTAAAAGACCACAATAGCTGTCTGAGATAAGAGAGAACAGCAATGATCAAAGTCCATTGGATGATACCAGAGAACTTATCAAGAAGAACTTATCGGTTCCATAGAGAATTATACAACTATCGGGCAGCCTATAGCGGATACTATTCTTAAGGACATGCAAATCTCTCTGCAGGGCATTATCTGATCTAGAGGGAGGAAAGTTATGGATCAACTTACCTTTGTGTTTGTTTAGACTCTCCAGTCATGGGTAAAATGTTATAATGTTTGATTCAGAACTTTGAGATCCAGGCAGGGTGTAAGATGATGTAAGGACGGAGGCAGTTTCAGAAGAGGTTTCTTCCACTGTGATACAGGAGGGAGCAGGGTGGCTAAACTCTGTCTCATTCACATTCCAGTCTGGCTCTGTGTCATTCAACCTGAGACACAATTTACATTTTAATCAGGCAGATATAACTGGCACAAATGCAATAACTGTATTTTTGTATACAAGCTGTGTAAGCACCTGTACTTGTCTTCTCACCGGCCTACCTCTACATAGGCTACACCCCCCCCCTTCAGTCTAGCATGAATGAAGCTTAGTGTCCACCACCCCTCTCTGCCAAACCCACCACTAGCTTCTGTTTGTCCAACAAATAAAATCCAAAATACCAATAACAACATCCAAAACCACCCAAAACTCTGCCCAAAGCTTCATTACAAACCTCATCTCAAAATATCGCCCAAATCATATTCACTTCTTTGAAGACCTTCTACTCTCCATCTACTTGTCTCCTCCTTCCATGTTCACCTCCAGAACTTCTCCAAAACCTCTCCCACCCTCTGAATCTCCCATACTGTCCAAATATCTCCTACTTTATCTGCCTTGAGGGTAAATCCTGAACACTTATCTTTGCAGGGAAGCCTATATTGCCTCTAAAGAAACTAAACTTTTACTTTCTCCATCAACACATCCCCATACAATTATTACTTTCTGTATCTCTTGTCCTTCCTATTGGAATTGTTAGCTCTTATGGTCAGGACCCTTCTAACTCTTCTGTCCTAAATTTTATTGTGACTATACTCCCCCCTTTATTTTTTGCTGCACAAGCTATTAGAGTTTTAGTATAAATCCAGCATAGTAATAATAATACTAATAAAGTAATACTAATAATTCTAAGGACATGTTTCTACTTTGTGTCACATATTCAAAACTCAAGCTTTATATTTCCTCACCAATTTTTTTTTTTAAGTGGTTGTAAAGTCACATTGTCACTTTTCTGTATTATACAGTCATAAACTACAGTGTTTTTTTTCTTCGTTTTAACCACTTGTACATATACGTACATATACGTCAGCAGAATGGCACGGCTGCACAAAGTAACGTATACAGTATATACGTCACTTTGAATTTTGCGTTGTGTGGGTGCGCCCTTGCCACGAGCTCCGTTGCCATGCCCATGATGTCCACCGGTGTCCTGCGATCATGTCATGGAGCTGCAGAACAAGGGGTGCCTGTGTAAACAAGGCATCTCCTTGTTCTGCCTAGTGACAGGACACTGATCGTCTGCTCCTGTGTCATCGGGAGCACCAATCAGTGTCCTGTCACACTAAGCCCAGCCACCACACAGTTAGAATCACTCCATAGGACACACTAAACCCCTTCCTCGCCCCCTAATGGTTAACCCCTTTACTGTCAGTGTCATTTACACAGTAAGTAGTAGAAATGGTTTTCTGATGCAGTTTAAAAACAAACAAATTTTCTGAGAACGATCGGAAAACAATCGTTTTTATGTTTGTTGTTAAAATAGTCTGACCAAGTGTATGGGGCTTAACAATACTATTGTTAAGCCCCATACACTTGGTCAGACTATTTTAACAACAAACATAAAAACGATTGTTTTCCGATCGTTCTCAGAAAATTTGTTTGTTTTTAAACTGCATCAGAAAACCATTTTTGGGTTCAGAAGTCTGGCCAACTGATCGCCCTTCAGATGAAAATCCACAGAAAAGTTTATTAGGCTTTACTGTACAAGTGTACTCACTACTCTGCACAAAAGAGAAGCTGCTTTCAGTCACTGAGGCTGGCCATACATGTTCAATTTTCTTGTACAATTTTCTTTTAGATTTACCAAAAACCATATATGAGGTCAAACTAAACAACACTTTCAATTGTATGCAATCAGGCAGGCCCTTGCACTACATAGTTGAAGGTAAATCTAAAGAAAATTGCACAGAAAATTGTATCATGTATGGCCAGCCTAACTCTCTGGCCATTAAAAAAACCATAAACAAAAGATTTGCATTTGAACCTGTTTCTTTTGTTATTTTCGTATGTTGATATGACACCTATAACAAAAAATTTGCCTTCAGTATTTTGAATACACAGAAAACAGAAAAAGGAATTCATTCAATATACATAATGAAATTATTTTGTTATAGATGTCATTGAACAATGAACATACAACTGAAAACGAACACAAAACGGATTCAAACAAAATACACAATGCAAACCTCTTGATACAGATTTCATTTTCGTTATTTTGCCATTTTCGTTTTGTCGTTTTTTCCCGTCGGATCGTTCGTTCGTATTTGCGGTCGTTCGTTATGCGGCTCATCCGTTATCCCGTCGTTTTCGTATTTTGGTGCTTTACCGTTTTCGTATGTACACATTATCCCGCGGGTACGAAAATTAACATTTTCGGACGAAAATAACATTCGTACGAACGGGAATGCACATATCTAGTAAGTAGCACTGATGGCTGTATAAATGACAATGGTCCCAAAAAAGTGTCAAAAGTGTCCGATGTGTCTGCCATAATGTCTCCGTCATGATAAAAATCGCAGATCACCGCCATTGTTAGTAAAAAATAAATAATAAAAAAAATGCCATAAAACTATCCCCTATTTTGTAGACGCTATATTGCGTTTTTTTTTTTTTTTTCAAAAATATGTAGAAGAATACATATTGTCCTAAACTGAGGGAAATTTTTTTTTTATATATTTTTTGGGGATATTTATTATAGCAAAAGGAAAAAAATATAGGGGCAGATTCACAGAGAATTAGATTCTCGTAGAGTATCAGAAATACACTACGCCGCCGTTTTTTACCTGGCTCTACGTGGAATCCAGGTAGATTTTGTCCAGTAAACAACGGCGGCGTAGTGTATTTCTCCCGTCGCAATCCATCTGCGCGAGTAGGGGGCGTGAAGCATTTAAAATAGGCGTGTTCCCGCGGCGATCGAACTGCGCATGCTCCGTTCGCAAATTTCCCGCCGTGCATTGCGCGAAAACACGTCGTCACGTCGTAGTAGCGTCGTTTACGTACATTCCTATTCCCGAACGAGTTACGTTAAAAAAAAAATAATAATTCAAATCGACGCGGGAACGACGGCCATACTTTACATGGGTTACGCACTGTTAGAACAGCAAAAAGCTCCTCTAACATTACGTAGCCAAAAAATGACGTAGGCGATTGCGAGGGACACTCATACCTTCGTGGATCGCCGTAAAAACTCATTTGCATATCCCGACGCATGAAAACGACGCAAACTCCTCCCAGCGGCCGCAAAAATATCGCAGTGTAGATCCGAAGGCTTACGAGGACGTAAGCCTCTCGGATCGAAGCCCGAAGCCGCCGTATCATGGTTTGAGGATTCAAACTAGTGATACGGCGTGCAAAATTTGAAATTACTCCTGTCTAACACCAGTTAGACAGGTGTAATTGCTCTGTGAATCTGGGCCATAGTTTTTTTTTTAAATTGTCGCTCTATTTTTGTTTATAGCGCAAAAAATAAGAACCGCAGAGGTGATCAAATCCCATCAAAAGAAAGCTCTATTTGTGGGAAAAAAGGACGTAAATTTTGTTTGGGAGCAATGTTGCATGACCATGCAATTGTCAGTTAAAGCGACGCAGTGCCGAATCGCAACAAGTGCTATGGTCATTTGGCATCCAAATCATCTGGGGTGAAGTGGTTAAATAACAGTGCTAAATACATTTTCTTACACCA
This sequence comes from Rana kukunoris, assembly GCA_029574335.1. Classification (NCBI taxonomy): domain Eukaryota; kingdom Metazoa; phylum Chordata; class Amphibia; order Anura; family Ranidae; genus Rana; species Rana kukunoris. The sequence goes on along the minus strand of CM056051.1, from coordinate 512,798,530 downwards.
CAGCTATGCGGTCATGAGATCCCCCTTCGTTCTCCTACACTGATCTAAAGAAGAGCAGTGGGAGGTGCTGTGAACGCCTAGCGGTGGTGTGAGAAAAGGTATTTAGCATTATCATTTAAAAAAAAACACACGCTGTAGTGTAATACTTTAAAAACCAGAGGGGATACAAGTATTTCTGCCACATACTGCAGTGGAATAGCAGCTGAAGGGGCAGGGAGGAGGTCAGCTCTCCCACTGACAGGCAGGAAGGGAGGGGGAGAGGGGAGAGACTCGGAACACGCAGAGGGAGGACTGAGGCACATAAACTGACGACGGTATCATGGATCAGCGGCCATGATTACTGTGGTCAACATACAAAAGCGGGACACGGGAACGGGCAAGATCAACCAGGTATTTTACAACATAGAAAGGGACAAATTACATGGCACAAGTACTGTGCCATAGATCATGCCTTAAAGGAACAGGATATATTTTTTTTTTAGGGTTACAACCTCTCTGGCATTTTTTTATCCTAATCATAACAAATAAACTCCATATATGCAGATCCACCATACAGTAATTTTTACCATGTGTTTAATTTGTTAGTATTGATGGATATTCTCAAGTCATTCCCCTTTTTTTCCTTTTAAACATTCCAGAATAATCATTCATCCTACCTTTGCTTATCAAATGCATAGTTCCTCTGACACAAGATGATAGTCATTGATATAATAAAGATGAGCAACACAGCAAGACCAGCAGCCACTCCCCCATAGGTACCGGCTTTACTGACAGCTATCTGACATCGGTCTCCTGTATACCAGAACTGGCTTGTCATCTTACAACTAGGAGAATATAAAATAAAGAAAAATTAACAGGCAATTTCAGCTCCACAAATGCACCACATTACTATACTTATAATATACTGCATATGTACTGTTAGGTCAATGAAGCCAGAACAGGAATATGATAAATGACATACCAAGAACCTTAACCCTTTCATAACCAGACGTCATTCAAACCTTGATGCCCAGACCAAAAAACATGGTCTATGCTCCATTAGCTTCAGTGAAAAGCAGGGTATACATCAGGGGTCTAATAGATTGGAGAGAGTGCTCCAAATTTAGTCAATCTCTCCATTTGCATTTGTGTGCACTAAAATGAACCTAAATGTATCTTTTATATACAATATATATATATATATATATATATATATATATATATATATATATATATATATATATATATATACTGTATTTATTGTATTTATTGGCTCACTTTTTTACCCTGAAAATGATTAATACGGTACATATATATATATATATATATATATATATATATATATATATATATATATATATATCATATTGTTTGGAGGATTGAATTGGACTTCAGGCCTAAAATGTGCATTTTTTGTTTTGTATAATGTTTATTGATGGATTTTTCTTTTTTTTACAATTAAAAAACCAATCATCGGACAAAAAAAGGGAGGGGGGATTTATTGTCCTCTCCCTTCTTAGGAAATAACACTATGTACTCCTGTTCAATGTGCTATAATTAACTTATGGTTCCCATTTGGCGTGGAACTCTTCGTCTATTACTATTAGTACAAACCAATTTCTCATCTTCCATAAGTTTGTTATACTGTCTCACCCATTGTTCTATAGTAGGTACTTGCTGCTTTTTCAAGTAGACCGGAATTAGCCCTTTAGCTGCATCCAAAAAATGTGGAACTATACTCTTTTTATATGCCCTAATGAAACTTTGGGTACCATGAACAGGGCCGATCCTAAGGTCACAGGCGCCTGGGTGCAAAAATATTTTTGGCGCCCCCACATGGGCGTCATCATTTTACTAACTCCTTCCCTTTACAAATGTTTCTATGGCAATGACTCAACCAAATGGATGCTCCCCACAAAGTCTTCATTAACCTGGGATCCTTACATGATCTCTTAACAATAAAAAAAATACAGGAAGAGAAGCAGAGTACTTTATTCGGACCTGGAGAGGGGCTTCTGTGATGGACACAGAGAGGGATTCTGTTAGAGAGTCTGTTAGATGTTCGTGCCCCCACCTCTGGAGGCGCCTGGGTGCAATGTAGTCATCAGTGGTCACCAGTCATCTCTATGATCGTTGGAGGCCCGGGCACGATATTATGACGTCACGCCCGGGTCCTGGAATGTAAACACAACCACGATTGCGGCTGTGAAAGCATTAGATCTGTGATTTTTTTTTCACGATCTAATGCTTTCCACCCTGGAGGAGAGATGTGGGGTCCTATTGACCCTGCATCTCTCCATAAAGAGTACCTGTCACGAACCATTCCTATTACAAGCAATGTTTACATTGCTTGTAATAGGAATAAAAGTGATAAAAAAAGTGTAAAAATAAAAGAAATTGAGTAAAATAAAAAATAAAAAATATATATATTTTTTTAAACGCCCCTATCCCCGGTAGCTAGCGCTCAGAAGCGAGCACACACATAAGCCCGCCGACATATGTAAATGTTGTTCAAACCACACATGTGAGGTATCGCTGCGTGCATTAGAGCGCCAGCAACAATTCTAGCACTAGACCTCCTCTGTAACTCTAAATTTGTAACTTGTAAAAAAAAAATAAGCAACGCCTATGGAGATTTTTAAGTACTGACGTTTGGCACCATTCCATGAGTGTGCGCAATTTTAAAGCGTGACATGTTAGGTATCGATTTACTCGGCCTAACTTCATCTTTCACATTATACAAAAAAATTGGGCTAACTTTACTGTTTTGTTATTTTTTAATTCACAAAACTGTTTTTTTTCCCCAAAAAAAGGAGTTTAAAAAGCTATTGCGGAAATACTGTGCGAGATAAAAAGTAGCAATGGCCGGCATTTTATTCCCTAGGGTGTCTGCTAAAAAAACATATATATATATATATATATATATATATATATATATATATATATATATATATATATATATATATATATATATATAGTGTTTGGGGGTTCTGAGTAATTTTCTAACAAAAAATTTATGATTTATGCATGTAGGAGAGAAGTGACAAAATAGGCCCGGTATTGAAGTGGTTAACATGAGTGAAAAATTGGAAAAATGGATCTGGTAGTGAAATGGCTGAAAGGAAGGATATCACTTTAACTCCAAATATCCTGCATTAATCAATTGCTAACATACTGTAGTACAATGCTCTATTATATCACAAGGAAAATACTTCACACATGTGTGAATACTTCTGAAAAAGGAGGCTGAATGAGACACACACACACACCACCATAGCCAGGAGACACGTTAGTGATAGGAAAAGGTTTCCAACCTCTCTGCACTATTTCCCCAAGACTCTCCGGTAGAAACATGTGCTCATTCATCACATACAGGTGGGACTATGCTCATTTCAGGTCAATGGTCACATTAAATGAAACCAATACAAAAATAAATATGTAAGCTGCCATGTATGCTACTCACTGGAGGCATCTTTTTTTACCAACACTGTAGAGGGTCTTGGATGGCTAGTGATGGACCTCCCTTAACCTGACTGCTTTCTGCTATTTAGAGGCTGATATCAAGACCGTTTCAGGTTCTAACACCAGCCAAGCTGATTTTTTTTTTTAAAACCTTCATACATAATTGCATTAACCACTTAACCCCCAGACCATTTTGCTGGTCAAAGACCAGAGCACTTTTTGCGATTTGGCACTGCGTCGCTTTACTTTTTGCGCTATAAACAAAGAAAAAGGGGGGCAATTTTGAAAAAAAGTAATATTTTTTACTTTTTACCATAATTAACATCCCCCAAAAATATATAAAACAAAAATTCTCCTCAGTTTAGGCCGATACGTATTCTTCTACATATCTTTCGTAAAAAAAATCAAAATAAGCATTTATTGATTGGTTTACGCAAAATGTATAGCGTTTACAAAATAGGGGGTGGTTTTATGGCATTTTTATTAAGATTTTTTTTTTTACTAGTAATGGTGGCGATCAGCGAATTTTTTTACACATTTTTGGGACCATTGGCATTTTTATAGCGATCAGTGCTATAAAAATGCATTGGATTACTATAAAAATGCCACTGGCAGTGAAGGGGTTAACACTAGGGGGCAGGGAAGGGGTCAAGTATGTTTCCTGGGTGTGTTCTAACTGTAGGGGGGTGGCCTCACTAGGGGAAATGACTGATCGCTGTTCATACATTGTATGAACAGACGGTCAGGCATTTTTCTCCCCTGACAGGACCAGGAGCTGTGTGTTTACACACACAGCTCCCGGTCCCCGCTCTGTAACGAGCAATCACGTATGCCCGGCGTCGACCGCGACCGCCGGGCACACGCACGGGAGTCAGGGATGAGCAGGGGGGCGCCTGGGCGACTCCGGCAGGGGGCGCGTGCACGCGCCTCCGGCGGCGCATGGGCACCCCTATTGGCTGCTGGGTGAGGTGACATTATACTACATGCTCTCGCCCAGCAGAGCCAACCTGCCGCCGTTAAACTGCGGCGGCTGGACGGCAAGTAGTTAATCTTTGTGTTTTCTTCAATCAACTTTGAATTCAGCTGTTTAGCTGTTTGGATATGAATAGTGCTTGATGTTTTGTTTTGTTTTTTACATAGGAGAACCTCTTCTTTCCACTAGGGTCCTGGACTTCCATCTATGTAACAGCAGCGGCCAGAGGAAAAACAATAATTAGGGGAGCAGAAAACTTACTAGCAGCTGGGTCCTTTGCTGTTCAACACACATTGACCACTATTACAATCTATGAAATGTTGGTTAATTTGACTGCAGTTGTTCACACACAAGAAGCCAACGTTGGGGGTTATAACACCATAGAAATAGTGCTTGAATTCTTCAGGAATTGTATCCGCTACAGAACACAGGCCTGTAAAGTATATATATTAATCATTAAAGTTTTCTTTAAAAAAAATAAAAATACAAAACAAATTAATTTCTAGACATTGATTTAGAATAGGAATATCTTCTGGAGATTTGAAAAGAGTGGACACGTGCTCCAGACGTTCTCCAAACATGTGCACAGTTTAGGACCAATTTATGTAATCGACAATGAACTAAGGATGTCTTGGATGCAAATAGGGATGCCACTTTTTTTTCCAAGTCACACCCGAACACGTTAGTGGTAGACATGTGCACAACAAAAAATGTAGTTTTGTTTCTTTTGTTTTGTCTCGTTTCCATAGATTCGTAAAAAAATCGTAATTTCGTAAGTTTTCATATTCAAACTCATTCGTGTTTTCGTAACAGTTTTATTTTCGTTGATACTGAATGATTCATAATTCTGTCCAATTTATTTTCTTTGATTCGAAATTCGTAATTTTGTTAGATAATAATTCTTGTTTATTCGGTACACTACTCGTAATTTAGTAATTGTTACTTTTGTGAGATTGCCTTTTCCGTTAATTCGTAACATTTTTTTGTTGTTTCTTGTCTACTACCGTGCTTCGAATGGATTCGTACTTTCGTAAATACATCGCAGTCATTCGTAATGATTTGCAATCTTGTATTTTAGTTTAGTTTTCAACACCCGGCTATAGTCTCCACCCCTGTATGCCATTTTGTGAGGGTGTATCTTACTTAATTTCTAATAAGTCCTGTACTTACTCCCAGTTCACTCCCCCAGTCACGAGACCTGACTCAGTGTCCTCCTCAACTGAATCTAAAAAGATTTAGGAATGCTTTGTGACTCAGACACAAAAGAGATAAGCTGATTGGCTAAGATATTAAGTAAGATACATCACTCACTACACTGCCCATTCGAAAGAACGATTAGAGAACACGAAAATTACAAGCAGACATAAGATACACTTTCTTACACTGTCCATTCAAAAGAACGTTTCGAGAACACAAACATGCTATAGAAGAATTCTAATGTTGTATAACTAGTAATAATTATGTTTATAAATTATTATTACTAGTCAACCAACATTCAAATTCTTCTATAGCCTATGGGTCGAGCATTTGACCAGAAATGTACGATTGCGGCGTCGTGCAGTTTAGCTGATTGTCTAAGCTTCTTAGAACTTTCGAAAAAGACACCATAAACCTTCAATGACAGATTCAACATTTGTATGTTTTTCGCTGCTTCGTCAAGTCTTCGTTGTTCATGTTGAATGATCTACCCCAACACTGTCTATTTAATGTCAAATGTCGAATCTCCTATCTATACTATACTGAATAGCAACGAAAACAAAAATAAAGCACTTTTTTATGTCGGATCTTTTCGGATTTCAGATTCTGCACGTTCGTTTTTGTTTGTTAAAACGATAATGAAAATACCCGATATTCGGACGAAAATGCATTCGGATGAAAACGAATGCACATGGTCTTAGGCCTTGTGCACACGAGGGAATAAATCCGCTGAAAATGGTCCGACGGACCATTTCAGCCGAAAAATCACCTCGTCTGTAAGGGCAAACGGACAGTTTTGGCCGGATTTCTCCAGCGGAAACGTTTCAAAGCATGCTTTGGAACTTTTCCGCTGGAGAGCTGCCCGTCGGATATGTCCGCTGGTTAGTACGGCAAACCAGCGGACATATCTGCCCGCACATGCGTTGTATCCTGTGAATGGATCCGACGCATGCGCGCGGAAGTGTTTACTTCCTGGTGCGGTGACGTGGCGGTGACGTAGCGGTGATGTGGCAGCGTCAACTTCACCGCCGCTTCACCGCGCTGTCTGCCGGTGGGGAATTTGATCCGATGGTGTGTACAGCCATCGGATCAAACAGTCCGGCGGACATATCCGATGGAAACGGTCCGTCGGACCGTTTCCATCGGAAAAATCCCATCGTGTGTACAAGGCCTAATAGTTAGTAATTTAAGCATAATCAGTATGTGCCACACTTCTACACATTGATATTACCGGATACATCAAAGTCTTCTCTGTTGATTGTGGGTCTACTTGAATTGAAGCACAAAATTCCTTTAATAGAAGAAATTTCTAGGTAAATATTAAGATATAAAAAATAGACATGACAAATAAAAAATACTTAAAATATAATTATCATCTAAGTTAGTTCAAACAAAACTATAAAAGGTGCAAAAAGAAAACACAATGTAATAAAGACAATCTTAATTTCAATGCTTTCTTTTTTATTTTATTTTATTTCACCTTTAACACTGGTTTTCTTCAGGTGGGGGAGGTTTTGGCAGCAGGATCCACATTTTGGACCTTTTTGTATCAATAAAACTCATGCATTGCTATACGAATGAACCAACAAAAGTGTCCAAAGAATAAACGATAAAGAATTGCTGCAACTACCTCACAAGTATAGTTAATCACTCCAAAAAATGAATAATTGTAAATAAATGGTGGACTGTTCATATATAATTGTTGATTGTTGACCCCATAAATAACTGATTTGTACAAATAAATTATCAACAAATAAAGCTAATAAAATGTGCACAATCACAATGTCCCCCTCTGGTGTATTTAAAAGGGTTGTAAAGGTTTGTCTTTAATTTTCTATATAGGTTCCTTTAAACTAGTGCATTGTTGGTTCACTTACCTTTTCCTTCCATTTCCCTTGTAAATGTTTTTTTTCTTTGTTTAAATTTCTCACTTTCTGTTTTTCCTCAGTAAGCTTTCCACCATCATCCGAGCAGTGGAAATTCATTTAGAACAGCTTACTGAACGCCTTACTGAGGAGGAACAGGAAGTGAGAAATTCAGACAAAGAAAACAAAGAAAAAAAAATAGAAGGGAAATGGAAGGAAAAGGTAAGTGAACCAACAATGCTTATAGCAACCTATTTAGAAAAAAAAAAAAAATGTTACAACCGCTTTAACCGTATTTTGGTGTTTTTTGTGTGTTAAATACACCAGAGAGGGACATTGTGATTGTTTTTGTGCACATTTCGGACCTATTACCATTTTTCTGTATATTCTTTTGGAGCACCAGGAGGTTCTTTGTTTTTTGCCTAAAATAAAACTATAAAAACATTTTTCAAGACACTTTCTTAAAGTAAATAACAATCCAATGCTACAAATAAGTAACTATAGACTTCACTAAATCTAGAGGCACAGAAGGTGTAGTTCTATTTGCTATATGATTTGTTACGGCCGGTCATCAATCTGAAGGTGGTAATAGTCATATCTCAATGCCTGATTGGTTATACATCAGTTCCACCAGTAAAATGGTGACTTCTGATCTATTCTGAAATCAGACATACTGTATTTCTCGGCGTATAACACGTACAGACGTATAACACACACCCTAACTTTAGGAGGGAAGTTTCAGGAAAAAAACTTTCCACAGCCCCCTGCGTATAACACGCAGGCACAGTTTACCCTCCATTTTAAGGATAAAAAAGTGAGTGTTATATGCCAATAAATACAGTAATTGCATTATTGTCCCAGGGAAGCTGCATACTAATTTTCAAATATTGCAGGATGTTTTGCTTTTTGTTTTTGTAAAAAAATTAAATAAGCTCACCTTCCCCTAATATGTCCATTGTGCAGTTTAATTCCTTTAACGATTCAGAAATTATTTCCACAGCTTGTGCATATTCCTCTATAATGTTTTTAGAACTGACCCTCAAGTATACCTCATGATCAACACGAATACTTCCCTTGCTATAAAAGCAAAATTAAGAAAGAAATACATTTTTTTAAATATACCACAAAAAATAAAAATACATAAAAAGTTTAAATATAATACTAATTGCAATTATTAATATTTAAAAATAGATGCGCTTACGCTAAAACATCACGTGGAATAGAATAAAGTGTGGGCAACAATGTATAAATGTAAATAGAAAAAAAAAGTGCTTAAATGTCCATAATAGCAAAGAAAAAGTTAATCAATCGTGGGAAACACCCCATAGGTAAAGAAATGTTGACTAAACAGTGAAATAAAAAATGCCACACAAATATGGATTAAATTACAAAAATTAATAATGATAATTCTTCTTATAAGTTATATTATTTCATGACTCAGTAAAATGCTTCTGGCTGCAAGTATTGGCTAGGCATGATTTCAAAGATAATTTCCATCACCTTATTTACATTTTTTTTAAACAGCATATAAAAAGACCATGGCCCGGATTCAGAGAGAATTAGATTCTCGTAGCGTATCAGAAATACACTACGCCGCCGTTTTTTACCTGGCTCTACGTGGAATCCAGGTAGATTTTGTCCAGTAAACGACGGCGGCGTAGTGTATTTCTCCCGTCGCAATCCATCTACGCGAGTAGGGGGCGTGAAGCATTTAAAATAGGCGCGTTCCCGCGGCGATCGAACTGCGCATGCTCCGTTCAGAAATTTCCCGCCGTGCATTGCGCTCGTTACGTCATTCGTTGTTTGAGTAGCGTCGTTTACGGACATTTCTATTCCCGAACGACTTACGTAAAAAAAAAAAAAAAATTTAATTCGACGCGGAAACGACGGCCATACTTAACATGGGCTACGCACCGTTAGACCAGCAAAAAGCTGGTCTAACAGTACGTAGAAAAAAATAGACGTAAGCGATTGCGAAGACCGCTCGTATGTTCGTTGATCGCCGTAAAAACACATTTGCATATCCCGACGCATGAAAACGACGCAAACTCCTCCCAGCGGCCGCAAAAATATCGCAGCGTAGATCCGAAGGCTTACGAAGACGTAAGCCTCTCTGATCGAAGCCCGAAGCCGCCGTATCATGGTTTGAGGATTCAAACTAGTGATACGGCGCGCAAAATTTGAAATTACTCCTGTCTAACACCAGTTAGACAGGCGTAATTGCTCTATGAATCTGGGCCCAAGTCTTTCTAATGAACACTTCATAATTCCTAAACCCTCCAAGAGCAGGTTAAAAGCTTTACAGTATTAATCAGTCTGGAATAAAATACAACTGAGTTTCCTACCTAATTGAGAGTATTCTGACTTCTTCAAAATAGGGGTTTTTAACATTATAGAAAATATTCATCTGTAAACAATAACAAATTGAATAAATGTGCTATATCATACAAAATGTTTATAATATAATTTTCAGAACAACATTTCTGAACTAAACAGATATTTGCAGCAAATTGATAAGCAGTGCTAACATAGAGATGCTGTAGGAGTTACAATTAAATACAAATATAAACTTCAATACAGTAAAATGTTTTGATGTATAATAATACTATGACAACTACTAACATACAAATGGCAACAACAGCTAAATTAATGCTGATGATATTGTAAACGTTGGGGGTAATTAACTCTTGTGGCAGATGCGTTTTTTGTGCAGTGAGTCAACACCAAACAGGCATATAATGTTAAGGGCCTGGTAGCCCACGTTTATTAACCACTTTCCCCCCGGACCATTTGTCAGCCTAAAGACCAGAGGTGTTTTTACAATTTGGAACTGCGTTACTTTAACTGGTAATTGCGCGGTCATGCAATGTTATACCGAAACGAAACTTGCGTCCTTTTTTTCCCACAAATAGAGCTTTCTTTTGATGGTATTTGATTGCCTCTGCGATTTTTATTTTTTGCGATATAAACGGAAAAAGACCGTAAATTTTGAAAAAAAATGATTTTTCTTATAACAAAAAGTAAAAAATATCGAATAAACTAAATTTTAGTCAAACATTTAGGCCAAAATGTATTCGGCCACATGTCTTTAGTAAAAAAAATCGCAATAAGCGTATAATTATTGGTTTTCGCAAAAGTTATAGCGTCTACAAACTAGGGTTCATTTTCTGGAATTTACACAGCTTTTATTTTGTGACTGCCTATCTAATTTCTTGAGGTGCCAAAATGGCAGAGCAGTACAAAACCCCCCCAAATGACCCCATTTTGGAAAGTAGACACCCCAAGGAAATTACTGAGGGGCATGTTGAGCCCACTGAATATTTTTTTTTTTTGTACCAAGTGATTGAATAATGACAAAAAAAAAAAATTTTACAAAAAGTTGTCACTAAATGATAAATTGCTCACACATGCCATGGTTATATGTGGAATTACACCCCAAAATACATTCTGCTGCTTCTCCTGAGTACGGGGATACCACATGTGTGGGACTTTTTGGGGAGCCTAGCTGCGTGCAGGGCCCCTAAACCAAGCATGGGCTTCAGGATTTCTAAGGTCACAAATTTTTGATTTCACTTCTCACTACCTATGACAGTTTTGAAGGCCATAAAATGCCCAAATAGCACAAACCCCCCCCAAATGACCCAATTTTGGAAAGTAGACACCCCAGGCTATTTGCTGAGAGGCATTTTGAGTCCATGGAATATTCTATATTTTGCCACAAGTTGCGGGAATATGAATTTTTTATTTTTTTTTGCACAAAGTTGTCACTAAATTATATATTGCTCACACATGCCATGGGCATATGTGGAATTGCACCCCAAACTACATTCTGCTGCTTCTCCTGAGTATGGGGATACCACATGTGTGGGACTTTTTGGGAGCCTAGCCGCGTACGGGACCCCGAAAACCAAGAACCGCCTTCAGGATTTCTAAGGGCATACATTTTTGATTTCACTCCTCACTACCTATCACTACCTATCACCGTTTTTGAAGGCCATAAAATGCCAAGGTGACACAAAACCCCCCCAAATGACCCCATTTTGGAAAGTAGACACCCCAAGCTATTTTCTGAGAGGTATGTTGAGTACATGGAATATTTTATATTTTGCCACCAGTTGCTGGAATATGACAATTTTTTTTTTTTTTTGCACAAAGTTGCCACTAAATGATATATTGCTCAAACATGCCATGGGCATATGTGGAATTACACCCCAAAATACATTCTACTGCTTCTCCTGAGTACGGGGATACCACATGTGTGGGACTTGTTGGGAGCCTAGCCGCTTACGGGACCCCGAAAACCAAGCACCGCTTTCAGGATTTCTAAGGGCGCAAATCTTTGATTTTACCCCTCACTGCCTATCACAGTTTTGGAGGCCATGGAAATCCCAGATGGCACTAAACCCCCCCAAATGACCCCATTTTGGAAAGTAGACACCCCAAGCTATTTGATGAGAGGCATGGCGAGTATTTTACAGCGCTCATTTATTTTTGAAAATGAAGAAAGATATTTTTTTTTTTTTTTTCTCTTTTTTTTTTTTTTAATCTTTGTGACAAAAAGCAAGAACTGCAAAATACTCACCATACCTCTCAGCAAATAGGTTGGGGTGTCTACTTTCCAAAATGGGGTCATTTGGGGGGGGGGTTGTGCCATCTGGGCATTCCATGGCCTCCGAAACTGTGATAGGCAGTGAGGGGTAAAATCAAAGATTTGCGCCCTTAGAAAGCCTGAAGGTGGTGATTGGTTTTTGGGGTCCCGTACGCGTCTAGGCTCCCAAAAAGTCTCACACATGTGGTATCCCCGTACTCGGGAGAAGCAGCAGAATGTATTTTGGGGTGTAATTCCACATATAACCATGGCATGTTTGAGCAATATATCATTTAGTGGCAACTTTGTGCAAAAAAAAAAAAAAGTTTGTCATATTCCAGCAACTGGTGGCAAAATATAAAATATTCCATGTACTCAACATACCTCTCAGAAAATAGCTTGGGGTGTCTACTTTCCAAAATGGGGTCATTTGGGGGGATTTTGAACTGTCCTGGCATTTTATGCACAACATTTAGAAGCTTATGTCGCACATCATCCACTCTTCTAACCACTTGAAGACAAAGCCCTTTCTGACACTGTTTGTTTACATAAAAACTTTTTTTTTTTTGCAAGAAAGTTAAGTTGAACCCCCAAACATTATATATTTTTTTAAAGCAAAGGCCCTACAGATTAAAATGGTGGGTGTTGCATTTTTTTTTCCACGCAGTATTTGCGCAGCGATTTTTTAAACGCATTTTTTGGGGAAAAAATACACTTTTTTTTATTTTAAAGCACTAAAACACACTATATTGCCCAAATATTTCATGAAATAAAAAAGATGATCGTAGGCCGAGTACACAGATACCAAACACGACATACTTTAAAATTTCCCACAAATGCGCAGTGGCGACAAACAACATACATTTTTAAAAGCCTTTAAAAGCCTCTACAGGTTACCACATTAGATTTACGGAGGAGGTCTACTGCTAAAATTATTACCCTCGATCTGGCCTTCGCGGTGATACCTCACATGCATGGTACAATTGCTGTTTACATATGACGCCATACCGACGCTTGCGTTCGCCTTTGCGTGAGAGCAGGGGGGGACAGGGGTGCTTTTTTTTTTTTATTATTATTTATTTTGCTTTTTTAATTTTATTTTAGACTGTTCCTTCCTTTTTTTATTTTTTTTTATAATTTTTATTGTTATCTTAGGGCATGTAAATATCCCCTATAATAGCAATAGTTAGTGACAGGTACTCTTTTTTGAAAAAATTGGGGTCTATCAGACCCTAGGTCTCTCCTCTGCCCTCATAGCATCTGACCACACCAAGATCGGTGTGATAAAATGTTTTCCCACTTTCCCAATGGCGCAGTTTATATCCGGGGGGGGCATACCCTCCCACTGCTTTTAAAAGCAGTCTAGAGGCTAATTAGCCGCTAGAATTGCTTTTACATGAAAGCCGACCGCTGGCTGAAGAGAATGATACCAAGATGATACCTAAACCCGCAGGCATCATTCTGGTATAACCATTCAAAGTCCAGCAACATACCATACGTTGATGGTTCTTGTTGGACATGTATTGTAATCTTTTTTTTTTCATTCAGCCTGTTGGCTGAACGAAAAAAATTGATTGATCGGTGGGTATGCCCACCATTAGAATACCTCCCTTCATCCACCCACTTCTAATGATGGGCATACATGCACCAGTTATATATGCCGAAGCATGGGGGCATCCTCCCTCAAAAAAGTTATGCCGCTCACAGACGTATGTACGCTGCATAAAAAGTTATTATTTTCCACGGACAAGCTTCCGACGGAATTTCGACCGTATGTACGTGCATTAGGAGCAAAATCGCTCCTCCGCCCCTAATGCCCCCATGCTTCGGCATATATGCTCTTTTTTTAACTGTGGTGGTGAAATCACCTCCTACAGTGTTGGAATCACGGCTTTAAATATCGTGGGAGCAAACGCTGTTGCTGTCACGCTAAATAAATCGGCGATGCAACTGGATGGCGTACCTGCTAAGCAAATGATGGTTAACATTAAAACAAAGTAACATTACATTCTAACAGTAAGATCTTACCATACCATACCTGCAAATCAAATACCAAAAAATAAAAAAACAGTAAAAAATAAATTAACGCAACCTGTGCCTAAAAAATATATATGCCGAAGCATGGGGGCATCCTCCCTCAAAAAAAGTTATGCCGCGTACACACGGTTGAACTTTTCCACGGGAAAGCTTCCGACGGAATTTCGATCGTATGTATGCGGCATTAGGAGCAAAATCGCTCCTCCGCCCCTAATGCCCCCATGCTTCGGCATATATGCTCTTTTTTTTAGCTGTGGTGGTGAAATCACCTCCCACAGTGTTGGAGTCGTGGCTTTATATATCGTGGGAGCAAACGCTGTTGCTGTCACGCTAAATAAATCCGCGATGCAACTAAATGGCGTACCTGCTAAGTAAATGATGGTTAACAATAAAACAAACATTACAGTATAACATACCATACCTGCAAAGCAAATACTATAAAAAAAAAATAGAGAGAATAGATATAGAACAATAGTGAGTAGACAGTAGAGAGTGAACATAAGAGAACAACAAATAGAGGAGAAAAATACAACCACAACTATTTTTGGATTTTTTATTTTATATTTTTTTTGTGTTTTTGTGTGAGTTTAATTTTTTCCACTTTTTTTCACTTTTATAAACTGTAAACTGAACGTTGCAGATTATGGTCTCTCAAAATGTGATGGCCATCACATCTTCTGAAACCCTGTGTTTATGTGCCTAGGACTGTGTGGTGCTGTACCCTACGCTAAAACTCAATTAGTGTGTGGTAGCGTTTGAAACATACACCAATGCAAAGACCAGGTTGGTCAGGACAGTCGGGACAATAAAAGCGGGTGTCACGCCTAAATCCGAGTTTGCTGCAGACACGACATCTTCTTTGGGTAGGGGTACTAGGGATGATAAAAGGAAAATGCCTCTCATACAGCCGGCTCACTGCATTTGCGTTGGGAAGGTGGGGCAAAGCACCGTCTGGAAACAGAAGGGCTTCAGCGATCTCTTCCTGGAATTTTAGGAAGGATCCAGCCTGTCCTGAAGCTGTGTATAGCACATGAGCGTTCAGCAAAGCCAATTGAAACAAATAAACCGACACTTTTTTGTACCAGCGTTTGGTCTTACGGGTAATTAGGTACGGCGCCAACAACTGGTCATTGAGGTCCACCCCTCCCATGTTAAGGTTGTACTCGTGGATACAGAGGGGTTTCTCCACAACACCAGTCGCCGTAGGAATTTGGACTGCCGTGTCTGTGTGAAGCGAGGACAGAACGAAAACATTCCGTGCATCCCTCCACTTCACTGCTAACAAATTGTTACACTGTAAGCAGGCTCTCTCCCCCCGACTAAGACGGGATTCTACAAGCCGTTGGGGGATGCCCCGGCGATTAGGTCGCACGGTGCCACATGCGCCAATTCCATAATCAAAAAGATGACTAAAAAGTGGCACGCTCGTGTAATAATTGTCCACGTACAAGTGGTACCCCTTTCCGAATAAGGGTGACACCAATTCCCAGACTATCTTACCAGCGCTCCCTATGTAATCAGGGCAATTTTCCGGCTCTACGTGACTGTCTTTTCCCTCGTAAACCATAAAGCTAGATGTATAGCCTGTTGCCCTGTCACAGAGCTTATACAACTTGACCCCGTATCTGGCACGCTTGCTGGGAAGGAACTGTTTGAATGACAAGCGACCAGAAAACTTAATCAGGGACTCATCAACGCAGACAACTTGATTGGGATTATACAAGGCTGCAAACCGTTCGTTGAAGTGGTTTACGAGGGGCCGAATTTTGTAGAGCCGATCGAATTCAGGGTCTCCCCGAGGACGACAGAGTTGATTGTCACTAAAATGCATGAACCGCAAGATCTGCTCTTATCGTGTCCTGGTCATGGAGGCAGAGAAAATGGGCATATAGTAAATTGGGCGCGTGGACCAATACAACCGCAATTCACTCTTTTTAGTAATGCCCATGAGGAGGGTAAGGCCCAGAAAGATCTTAAATTCGGAAACCGTAATTAGCTTCCAATCTCTGGCAAGGGACAGCTGGGGATTAGCGGCGATCAATTGACCAGCATACAAATTGCTTTGGTCCACAATAGATCTATAGAGATCTTCCGTGAAAAACAGTGAATAAAAATCCAGTGGCGTAAAATCAACTGTTTCCACCTGAATTCCGGGTTGGCCAGTGAATGGGGGAAGTACGGGTGCTGCAGAAGTGGCGGGGACCCAATCAGGATTGGCTAATGCAGCAGGAAGGGCACTATGGGCACGACGGGCCTGTCTTTGTCGTCTTCTTCTTCTTGGTGGCAGCGGGACACTACTTGTGCTTGCCACCTCGCCAGCTTGAACTGCACTTATGGGACTCGCCACGTCACCAAGTGTTACTGCAGTGCTGGATGTATGACCAGGATGTACTAGGCCGCTGGTGCTTGCCAGATCACCCGAAGGAATAGCGGCGCTAGTACTACTCTGCCCCATACGAGAGCCCTGCGGTTCTTGCACCTCAGCGACAGCAGAAGATCGGGATCTGGTACGCCTGACCCTAGCAGGGACCACTCCGTCGTCAGAGCTATCTGTCAGGGAGCCACTGTCGTCTACAGGATCATATGAGCTAGAATTTGACAGATGCGTGACCTCCTCATCACTATCTGACAGGCTCATGAACAAGTAGGCCTCTTCATCACCAAACATTCTATTTGCCATTTTGGGCTCTAAATTTAGGGGTACGGTGGTGAGATTCACAGGAAAAAAAGCACCTGACCTGTTAGCGACAGTCAAACGCTACCAAAAAACTGTTAGTGATCGCAGAGATCAGGCCTGACTCTGCGAACGCTGCAGTTATGTGTTTTTGTGTGTTTTGTGTCAGTGATCGATTGATCGATACTGCACTTGGTTGGGCTGGGCTGGGCGAAGGTGCTAAACGCAGGTGCTAGCAGGTATCTGGGCTGATCCCGCTAACAATGCGTTTTTGGGAACCCTAAACTGCAGGGGACGCTAGTATAGATCTGATCAGATCAGGTATCGATCAGTTCAGATACTATACCACTAAGGGGGGGTGTATGGTGCGTGCGTGGGTGTTAGCGCTACTGGCACTAATCTGACGCTGCCTGGGGCAACGCAGACCCTATCCGGCGCTAAAACCAAACTTTGATCACCCGCCGGGCAATCAGGGGGTTAAAACTTTATTGCAAAAAATATGGCGGGTGCCTTGATGCTATAAAAAATAAACTAGCTAAACTGCGTCACCCGTGACACTTATACTGTGATCACTGGTGACAGGGGGTAATCAAGGGGTTAAACCTTTATTGGGGGGGGTTAGGGGGGTCCCTAGACTTATTAGGGTCTAAGGCTAATTACCCTAACAACTATTTTAGTCACTAATGACACTTGTACAGCAATCAAAAAAAAATCTGATTGCTGTACTGGGTGACACAGTGACAGGCAGTGAAGGGGTTAATTTGGGGGGCGATCGGGGGGTTAACAGGGGTGAATTGTGTGCCTACGTGACCTGGTGTCAGTGTAGTGTTGTGCAACTCACGGTTAGATGCTCTCTCTCTCTCGGTCAGGAACGGAAAAACCGACACGAGGGAGAGAGCAGCATTTCCCCTGTCAATGTTTACAAAACATTGGCAGGGGAGAACAACCATTGGCTGAGGGTGATCACCAGGTCCAGGCCAGATTTTATTGGCCTGGACCTGGTGAGTGATCGGTTCTGTATCGAATCCGATCGTCGGGAACGGCGGGGAGGCGCGCGCGGGGTTTAAACGTTATCCAAAAATAAATGAAAATAACAGCCCACCTGGCTACTCTTCAACAGCACTGCTGTTATAGGTATTGGTTCCTCAAACCATAAGCTCCTCCAGACCCACAGACCTGGATGCACAAGTTTTGGGCTTCTTAAACGCACACAGCTTGAAGTCCCTTAATGCATACAGCTTTAGGCTTCTTGGGCGCACACAGCTTTGAAGCCCTTCAACGCACACAGCGTTTGTCCTCACACAGAGACACTCACCAGCAGCCACTGCTCCAATTCCACCTTCCTCTCCTTTCCTTTAATGAGCTGTCTGCACCTGGGAAGGCAGCTTGCAGGCTATCTTAAAAACCTGGACACAGGTTGGAGATCCAGTCCCACCCAGATCTCTGAAGGATCTCCAAGCCATAGAGCCCCATGAAGTAATAGGAAAAATATGAGAAAACTGCCAGCGCAGTTTTCTCTGTTTTTAAATGTATGCTCTGCAGCTCTGCATATTGGCTGAATGCAGACTCTGTGTCCACTTCATCATCATTTTTATAGTTACAGTAGCGCCTACTGTTACAATATCCATAATGATAACATTAATAAGAAGAGAAAGAAATATCTGAATAAGAAGATGTGAAGCAAATTAATGTATATATAATTAAACTAGAGTTGTTATCTTTGTTGGCTGTGCAAAGCACCCCATTTCTATTATACATCTGACATTAAAGCTTAGATGTACCTGCTCTATGAATCTTGTTGTGAAGCTTTTATACAAGCTTGTCTCAAAGTTGCTCAGATCCTCTGTAAATTCTTCATTTACAACGTAAACTGTAACTTTGACAATAATGAGTACTTTGTCTGTAATGAGATACCGAGCTGCTTAATAGAGTATCAAACTTTAAAGTGCCACTATACATAAAATCCAAATGGTTTATATTAAAAAAGTTTAAAAAAACACCAATATATATATATTTTTTAAAGCATTCTGTTGGTTTTATATAAATTCTGTATAACAATTAAAATAATAATAATAATAAAACACAGAGTGCAGGGAACAGGAGGAGCATAGATAACCCTAAAAATACACTGCCATGCTCCTCCTGTTCCCTGCTCTCTGTCTATGGGTGGTCAGGTCCATTGGTGCTCTGTTTCAGGGTCCTGTGTCCTGAGGTTGTGGCAGCATTTTACTGTCCTAAGTGAAAGAAATATTCCAGAAAAATGAATTACAAATCTTTGGGAAGAAATCTTTTGTGCCAGAGAGCACTTGCAGCAGGCTGATCGGTAGAGTCGGGGGTATATGAGAAAATTACATACCCAGGCAAAGCTAATACCTTACCAAGAGGGAGCTTTCTTACCGAAGTCTCAACCGAAGACTTACCGAAGACTTCAAGGCAGCTGGCTTAAATTACAACAAGCATGTTAGATCCCTATCATCTGGGACCCTATTCTTCTGGTAAGAGGTGCATAAATAATTTTGTTTGGAAGAGAGCACTGTATAAGTATTGTTTTGGCTATCATAACTATGCACGTAAATAATTAATATAAGATGATGGCCAAAACAGTATCAATGACACAAGTGTGGACTTTTTTTGGTTGATCATTTAACATTTTAATATTTTTTTAGGTTGTGCACTTATTTGTTTTGAGTTGAGTATTTAGACTATATATCTTTCGTATACAAATAGCCAGTATAATCCACATGTGAATGCACAGTCGAGTATAATTCGTTTTGCAATATAACACACATTATGATGCAAGGTCCAAACAACATACTGCCTTTCTATAGAATTAACAAACAAACAGTAATAAAACAGTACGGGAGACACTCATGTGAACACCTTCATATTAAGTATGATTATTTTTAATCACAACAGGAAAACAAGAAACCCAAGAACTTCACTGTGGCATGAAAAAGGCATAAGGTGTTGAAATAGATCACAAAATATTTTCCATACAAATATTGAGCTTTAACCCTACCAATAACATCAGCAACACGAGGTGACAATTTGGACTTTCATTTTGCTTTTATAGTTAGGCGTGCAGCAATGAGTATATGGGTTATTAAACTTCAAACTTAGGTAGACATACTGCAATAGTGAGATTGAATAGTGCAAGGTGAGGAGTCAACCTAGTAACAAGGCCCATAATTCATGAAATGAGAGTAAAAAACTGCTTTCCAAAGATTTTTACATTCCCACAAGATATGGAAGATGCTGCCTCTCACCCCACACTGTCTCCAGCAGTTGCTAATGCTGTTGGGAAGAATTGACCCTTCTCTTTTCATCCAAGTAACATCTTCAAGCCTGTAATGTCATCCTCAGCTAGACACCCAAAAGCCTTGGTATAAGTTTTCAACCTGGGGCTCGGGACCCCCTCAGGGGTCAAATAATGATTTGCCAGGGGTCCCCGAATCCTGGGCTGTTCCTGAAGCTCACACCACTCTCTCGGGCTTTTTGAGGCCACCCAGCAGGGCTATCCCTAGAGCCTGTGGCCGGCCAGCTGGGCTGTTCATGGAGCACGCAGCTGTCCACTCAGCACCCATTCAGTTCCTGGCATGGCTGGGGGCAGAGACTAGAGGTCAGCTGACTGGTGAGAAGTGGGAGGTGCTGGAGGTCCTGATTTCGGCATAGGTGTCACTGCTACAAGACACCACAAAGACGGAGACACAGTGAAGGCGGAGACACAGTGAGTTACATTACCTGTGATTATAGTTGCCATTATTTTTGGATTTTGATTGCTGTGCCCTTGGGTGGCAATCAACACCCTTGATATAGAAAGTGCCAAATCCTGAGATAATGGAAGGATTTATATAGGAAAAATGGACTTTGTAGGCACTGGTTAGAAAATTATAATTCATCAGTAACCAAAGTTTATCTGATGAAGACATATTAAGAATTAAAAGGGGTATGTATTTACACAGCGGTGTCAAGATAAAATACTATAGTATTAAACATCTGGAATACATGCTAAACATATTGAAAGCTTAGTCAAACCACGGTATAACAGGGTTTGAGTATTGGTATCCACTTGATTAGTATTACGGAAGTCTTGACACTTGATCACTGTGGTCTGTGATGCTATTCGCCATACTCAGCATATAGCATCACAGACCACGGTTCGACTAGGAAGTCCTTCTAGTCCCAACCCTTTTGAGGTTGGACACATTGCGATCAACATCCTGGTTAGCACTGGGCAGCTACAGTCAGCTTTTTTCATTTACAATACACCAATCGTATGGTGAGTTTATAAACATATTGTCTAATCATCTGTCCCAAGGTAATTGGATAACGTGTTTTTTCTGTTTATTATCATGCTTTTCTCATCGTGATCTTTTCTGTTTACCTGTCTACATAATAGAATTTCTAAAGCTCCTGAAGAAGTGGTCTTCCACGAAACATGTAGACCAACCCCCTGAGGAATGTGATTAAGTGTCAAGACTTCCGTAATACTAGTTAGAAACACACCTAGGGATTTTTTTTTAATAAAAATGTCATAAATCTATTCCTTATTTTGTAGGCGCTATAACTTTTGCGCAAACCAATTAATATGCGCTTATATTGGTGTAACTGATGAAGAAATAATTTTTTTCCTATTTTTTGGGGGATATTTACTAAAAAATATTGTCCAATTTTTCTAAATTGTTGCTCCTTTTGTGTTTTTGAATCGCAAAAAAGGCTCTGGTCATGAAGGGGGTAAATTCTTCCTGGGCTGAAGTGGTTAAAGGCTAATGAGCAGAGAAAATGGAAAAGAATAACTAAGGATTTAGGAAGAGTAAAATGACTTATTATTTGCTAATTACCCCAAAAAATGAATAGAGTAACCTTGAATTAATAAAATCCAGTCAGTACACTTGCACCTGGATGGCATCCGTACATACATACCTGTCCTTATTTCATTCACAATTAAATCACATACACTGCCATAGAACAGTTCTTTGCATATGCAGTTCCTGCCATTATAATATCCACCATTCTTGCAGTATACATCTAAAATATATAATAAAATTCACATTGTAGTACAATATAGATGTTAGATACTCTTTGAAGGTGTAGTAAAAATAAATATTGCTTGCTAACCCTTGCTGTCTCCATAAGATAAAAAATAAACAAAAGCACATGAAAAGCTGGAAAATATTAAATAAATGATAAAAAAAGTATGAACGTCTTACATATACATATGTAAACATACATGTATCTAGGAGTCATGTATGTGTATAAATGCTTTCTGTGGGTATCCCCATGCATGAAAAAAAATGTAAGAATAATTCTAGGACCATCATTTATGATTAACTCTAAATTCATAAGTTGCAAAGGATTTTATAGTGTCACATATTTACAATTTTTATTTTATATCAAGGTATTTGGAGCTTGACATATTTGGTATTTTTATTAACACAGTATCATATTTTATATCCACTTGAGCTTTGTCACTGTACTAATGACACTGGTGGGGAAGGAAAGGGGTTAATATCTAGGATGATTAAAGCTGGGGTTTACCCTAAAACAGTTTTCTAGCATTACAATG
Organism: Rana kukunoris; assembly: GCA_029574335.1. Classification (NCBI taxonomy): domain Eukaryota; kingdom Metazoa; phylum Chordata; class Amphibia; order Anura; family Ranidae; genus Rana; species Rana kukunoris. The sequence continues at coordinate 512,776,189 of CM056051.1, read as the reverse complement.
AGCACAGTCTCTATATCGACACTATGCCTATTTTTTTTTTTTTTTGCTGTGCATACCTCCATACAGCTATTTTCACCCGCGGCTTCCGGGTTGCAAATCCCGCAGGACTGGGCATTCCTACCAAGCTGGTGATTGACGTGATGATGAAAAATAGCTCCCCCCATTGCATAAGGAGTGCCACGATTGCCGAAAGAAGCGGTTCGCAGGCACAGTATACTTTTGGCAATCGTGGCGCCCCTTATGCGATGGGGGGAGCTATTTTTTTGTCATCACATCAATCACCAGCTTGTTAGGAACGCCCAGTCCCGCGGGATTCACAACCCGGAAGCCGCGGGTGAAAATAGCTGTACGGAGGTATGTACAGCAAAAAATAAATAAAAAATAGGCATAGTTTCGATGTAAAGACTTGTAATGCTAGAAAATTGTTTTAGGGTGAACCCCCGCTTTAAGGGTAATGTAATGTGTACTGCTTTTACTAACTTTTCTCTTTGTTTCCTATCTCTGAAGCCTCGTACACGACCGGTTTTCTCGGCAAAAAACAGCAAGAAAACTGCTTCTTGCCGAGATTACCGTTCGAGTGTACGAGGCATTCAGGTTTCTCGTCAGGAAATCTGGGCAGAATCTCGATGAGAAAAAAAGAGAACCTGCTCTGTTTTTTCTCGTTGAGATTCTTGTCGGCCTGTTTCCTGATGAGAAACCTGAGAGTGTGTATACTTACCTCCCGCCGTCGAAACCTGCGCATGCTCGAAATGACTTTGACGCATGTGCGGTAGCTTCCACGGCATAGGTAGGGTGAAGCAAGATGGCGGCGACGGCATCGAATGTGACAAGCGCATGCTCGTCGTACGCGATGACGTCACCGCGTTCTTTCCTTTCAAGAGATCCGAGATTCTTTTGAAACAATGGGTTTTTCCTGATGAGATTCTCGGTCGTGTGTACGAGGCCTGAGAAACAGAGCGATTGCTCCCCCTGTACAGAGCCTGTGTCGATTGTCAACATCTCTGGGCTGTGATTGGATATAGCCGATCAGCAGGTCCTGGCCATTAATCATTGGCCCAGACTTGCTGACAGATTGCGTGTGTCAAGGGGGGGTTGCGCATGTGCAGGCAGCAGAATCGGACATGGCCCAGACTTGCTGACAGGCTGCAGGTGTGGGGGGGTCACGCATTTGCAGGCAGTGGAAGTAGACAGCAAGGCATGGGTATGTTGCTTTGTCTGTAAAGGCTGATGATCTGCAAGTGGATATGCTACAAAAAAACTATTTATATTGAAAAATGAATTCACGTTAAGGTACTTTTTATTTACTAAAAATAGGTTTTGTATATTGGCAAAGACTATACATTTGTTCTAAAGGCCGTCTGCTTTCAGAAAATAATATATATTGTTTTGTGTGTTTAAAATGTCTTCATGCTAAATATGTCCATATTAGCAAAAAGTATGTTTTAAAGTAGGTCTAGCAAACAGAAAGTTTAAGATCAAATGTAATAGAATAAGTAATAATTTCAGAAATTGTTTGTAGTATATTGAAATCAATAATGAACTTACTTGTGGTTTCAAATGTTGTAAAGACAGTTGTGATTTGTGTAGAAGTTTTCACCGTCCTGGTGTCGGTGTTGTACTCTATAGTGGTTGTGGAGTTTCTCACGCTATCAGCAGTTGTTTTAGAAGCAGTTGTTATAAACTTAGTCGGAATTCCACCAGTATTTCCAGAAATTATGGTTTTAGCAGGGATCTCAGTAGTAACTAATGAAGTAACAACATCAGTATTAATTTTACTAGATAATAATAAAGAAGTGGGGACCAAAGTGCTTTCAGAAAAATTCACCAAAAAATGTGTACCTGTAGATATTCCAGTAGTAGCTTCATCTGTGATCACATCAGTTTTATTTTCTCCAGACCTTCCATGAGTAGTGGTGTCACTAATTAATTTATTAGTGGTGTTATATGAAATGAGATTAGCAGGAATGTCTGTAGTTGTCTCTGAATGAATTAGGTTCTTAGTAATTTCAGAAACAGTTTCCGAGGTAGTGATTTTGGAATTAATTCCCGGAGAAATTGATTCTGTAATTAATTTGGTAGTTTCAGATATTTTGGACATATGGGAATGCGTAGCTACTGTACTCATACTTTCTGAAAAGATTGAGTTTGCAGTGACTTTACTAGTAGGTTCTGAGGTCATAACATCTTTAATGGAATCTAAAGTGGTTTTGACAGCTTTTTCTGTGGAACTCGAAGATGCCAAAGTAATGGATACAGTAGTGACTTCACTAGCAGTTTCTGAAGTATTGGAAACTGAAGGTTCCAATGTAACTTTAGAGGTTTCAGGAGTAGTTTCCAAAGCAATAGAATACAAAGTGATTTTGCTAGTAGTTTCTGCAGTAATGGAATGTGTAATGAGTTCACTAATAGGTTTTGAGGTAGTGGAATTTATAGTGATTTCATTAATAGGCTTTGAGGTAAGTGAGACTCTTGTGATTTCAGTAGTAGTTTCTAAAGGAATATAAGTTGCAGTGGTTTCATTAGTTGTTTCTGAAGTTATAGAAAGTGTAGTAGCTTTACTAGCTGTAGTTTCTGGTGTAGCAGACTCTGTAGTGACTATATTGGTGGTTTCTGTAGTAATGGCATCTGTGGTTTGTTTTTTTATGGTTTCTGAAGTAATATAATCTGTAGTAAGTTTATGGGTGATATCTGAAGTATTAGAATCTGTACTGAGTTGACTGGTGGTATCTAAACTAATCAAATCTGTATTTAGAACACTTACAGTTTCTGATGTAATAAAGTTTGTTGTGAGATCACTAATAGTTTGGGAAGTAATGAACTCTGTGGAGAGTTCAGTGGTGGTTTCTGATGTAATTGAATCTGTAGTGAATCCCCTCTTGGTTTCTGATGTAATATAATCTGTAGTAAATTTGATTGTTGTTTCTGAAGTAATAAAACCAGAAGTGAGTTCTCTGGTGGTTTCTGAAGTGATGGACTCTGTACTATGTTCACTGGTGTTTTCTGAAGTAGTGGAATATGCAGTGAATTCACTGTTGGTTTCTGAAGAATTGGAAATTGTAAAGGTTTCCATGGTATCTTCTGAAGGAATGGAAACTGTACTGCATTTACTGGTGGTGTCTAAAGTAATGGAATCTGTAGAGGTATCACTGGTGGTTTCTTGAGTAATGGAATCTGTAGAGGTTTCACTGATGGTTTCTGGAGTAATGGAATCAGTAGGGGTTTCACTGGTGGTTTCTGGAGTAATGGAATCTGTAGAGGTTTCACTGGTGGTTTCTGGAGTAATGGAATCTGTAGAGGTATCACTGGTGGTTTCTGGAGTAATGGAATCTGTAGAGGTATCACTGGTGGTTTCTGGAGTAATGGAATCTGTAGAGGTATCACTGGTGGTTTCTGGAGTAATGGAATCGATAGGGGTATCACTGGTGGTTTCTGGAGTAATGGAATCTGTAGAGGTTTCACTGGTGGTTTCTGGAGTAATGGAATCGGTAGGGGTATCACTGGTGGTTTCTGGAGTAATGAAATCTGTAGAGGTATCACTGGTGGTTTCTGGAGTAATGGAATCTGTAGAGGTATTACTGGTGGTTTCTGGAGTAATGGAATCTGTAGAGGTATTACTGGTGGTTTCTGGAGTAATGGAATCTGTGGAGGTTTCACTGGTGGTTTCTGGTGCAATGGGATCTGTAGAAATTTCACTGATGGCATCTGAAGTAATGAAGATTGAATTGAGTTTACTGGTGTTTTCTGAAGTAGTAGAATCTGTAGTGGATTCTGATGTAATGGAATCTGTAATAAGTTCACTGGTGGTGTCTGAAGTATGAAAATCTGTAGTGAGTTCACTGATGGTTTTAGATGTGATGGGATCTATAGAGGTTTCACTAATAGCTTTTGAAGTAATGGAACCTGTACTGTGTTCAGTGATTGTTTCTAAATTAATGTAATCTGTAGAGGTTTCACTTGTGGTTTCTAAAGTAAAAGAATCTGCAGAGATTTCACTGATTGTTTCAGATGTGAAGGGATCAGTGGAGATTTCACTGATGGCTTCTGAAGTAATGGAAACTGTAGTAAGTTCACCGGTGGTTTCTGATATAATGGAATCTGCAGAAGTTTCAATTGTGTCTTCTGAAGTAATGGAAACTGTACTATGTTCACTGGTAGATACTGATATAACAGAATCTGCAGAAGTTTCAATGGTGTCTTCTGAAGTCATGGAAACTGTACCATGTTCACTGGTGGATACTGATATAATGGAATCTGTAGACGTTTCCCTGGTGTTTTCTGAAGTAATGGAAATTGTAGGGAGATCATTGATGGTTTCTAAAGTAATAAAACCTGTAGTGGATTCACCTTTGGCTTCTGTAGTTATAAAATCTGTACTGAGTTCACTTGGGATTTTTGATGTATTTATGTCTGAGATGAGTTCACTAGTGGTTTCTGAAGTAATGGAATCCGAAATAAGTACACTGCTGGTTTTCAAAGTAATTGAATCTATAGTAAACTCACTGGTGGCTTCTGAGATAAAGGAATCTGTAGAAGTATCAATAGTGACATTTGCAGTAATGGAATATGTAGTTGGTTTATTAGTGGTTGTTGAAGTAATGGAACTCGTAGAGGTTTCAGTGGTAGTCTCTGAATTAAAGGAAATTGTATTGCTTTCTCTGGTGGTTGCTAAAGTAGTGAAGGAATCAATGGTGGCTGATGTAATGTATTCATTGGTGGTTTTTAAAATATCAGAGCCTGTTGTAAATTGACTGGTGGTTTCTGATGTAATGGAATCTGTAGAAAAATCACCGGTGGTTATTGGCATAGCAGAATCTGTTCTAAGTTCGCCGTTGGTTTCTAAATTAATGGAACCTGTAGAGGTTTCCCTGCTGATATCTGATATGACGAAATCTGTAGTAAGTTTACTGGTGGTTTTTGAAGAAAGAAAATTTGTTGTGAGTTCACAAATGGTTTCTGATGTAATAGAATCTATAGTAAGTTCACTGGTGGTGTCTGAAGTATAAAAATCTGTAGTGAGTTCACTGATAGTTTCAGATGCAATGGGATCTATAGAGGTTTCACTGATGGCTTCTGAAGTAATGGGAACTGTAGAGGTTTCACTGCTGGTATCTGATATAATGAAATCTGTAGTAAATTCACTGGTGGTCTCTGTAGTAAGAAAGTCTGTAATGAGTTCACTGGAGGTTTCTAACATATTTGAATCTGTAGAGGTTTCACTTATGGTTTTTGAAGTAAATGAATCTGTAGAGATTTCACTGATGGTTTCAGATGTGATGGGGACTGTAGAGGTTTCACTAATGGCTTCTGAAGTAATAGAAACTGTAGTGAGTTCACTGGTGGTTTCTGAAGTAATGGAATCTGTAATAAGTTCACTGATGGTTTCTAAAGTAGTTGAATCTGTAGTGAATTCATTGGTGGTTTCTGAGATAATGGAATCTGTAGAATTTAGAACAGTGTCTTCTGAAGTAATGGAATCTGTAGTAAGTTGACTGGTGGATTCTGATATAATTGAATCTGTAGAAGTTTCACTGGTAACTTCTGAAATAATAAAATCTGTAGTAAGTCCACTGGTGAATTCTGTAGTAAGAAAGTTTGTAGTGAGTTCCCTGGTGGTTTCTAAAGTAATGTAATCTGTAGAAGTTTCACTTGTGGTTTTTGAAGTAAAGGAATCTGCAGAGATTTCACTGATGATTTCAGATGTGATGGGGACTGTAGAGGTTTCACTGATGGCTTCTGAAGTAATATAAACTGTAGTGGGTTCACTGGTGGTTTCTGAAGTAATAGAATCTGTAATAAGTGCACTAATGTTTTCTGAAAAAGTTGAATCTGCAGTGAATTCATTGGTGGTTTCTGAGATAATGGAATCTGTAGAATTTTCAACAGTGTCTTCTGAAGTAATGGAATCTGTAGTAAGTTCACTGCTGTCTGTTGAAATAATAAAATCTGTAGTAAGTTCACTGGTAAATTCTAAAGTAATGAAATCCATTGGGAGTTCACTGGTGGTTATTGTCATAGGAGAATCTGTTGTAAGTTCAGTGGTGGTTTCTAAAGTAATGGAATCTGTAAACGTTTCACTGGTGGTATCTGATCTAAAAAAATCTGTAGTGAATTCTTTGGTGGTTTTTGCAGTAAGAAGATCTGTTGTAAGTTCACTTGTATTTTCTAAAGTATTTAAACCCATAGAGGTTTCACTCTTGGTACCTGATGTGAAGAAATCTGTAGTGAGCTTACTGGTGGTCTCTGAAGTCAGAACATTTGTAGTGAGTTTACTGATGGATTCTGATGTAATGGAATCTGTAGTAAGTTCACTGGTGGTGTCTGAAGTATGAAAATCTGTAGTGAGTTCACTGATGGTTTCAGATGGGATGGGATCTATAGAGGTTTCACTGATGGCTTCTGAATTAATGGAACCTGTACTGTGTTCAGTGGTGGTTTCTAAAGTAATGTAATCTGTAGCGGTTTCACTTGTGATTTCTGAAGTAAAGGAATCTGCAGAGATTTCACTGATTGTTTCAGATGTGATGGGATCAGTAGAAGTTCCACTGATGGCTTCTGAAGTAATGGAAACTGTAGTTAGTTTACTGGTGGTTTCTGAAGTAACGGAATCTGTAATAAGTGCACTAATAGTTTCCAAAGTAGGTGAATCTGTAGTGAATTCATTTATGGTTTCTGAAAAAATGGAATCTGTAGAAGTTTCAACAGTGTCTTCTGAAGTCATGGAAACTGTAGGGAGCTTACTGATGGTTTCTAAAGTAATAAAACCTGTAGTGGATTCACCTTTGGCTTCTGTAGTTATAAAATCTGTACTGAGTTCACTTGGGATTTTTGATGTAATTATGTCTGTGATGAGTTCACTAGTGGTTTCCAAAGTAATTGAATCTATAGTAAACTCACTGGTGGCTTCTGAGATAAAGGAATCTGTAGAAGTATCGATAGTGACATTTGCAGTAATGGAATATGTAGTTGGTTTATTAGTGGTTGTTGAAGTAATGGAACTCGTAGAGGTTTCAGTGGTAGTCTCTGAATTAAAGGAAATTGTATTGCTTTCTCTGGTGGTTGCTAAATTAGTGAAGGAATCAATGGTGGCTGATGTAATGTATTCATTGGTGTTTTTTACAATATCGGAGCCTGTTGTAAATTGACTGGTGGTTTCTGATGTAATGGAATCTGTAGAAAAATCACTGGTATTTATTGGCGTAGCAGAATCTGTTGTAAGTTCACCGGTGGTTTCTAAAGTAATTGAACCTGTAAAAGTTTCACTTCTGGTGGTTTTTGAAGAAAGAAAATTTGTTTGTAAGATCACTTGTGGTTTCTAAAGTATTGCAACCTGTTGAGGTTTCACTCTTGGTATCTGATATGATAAAATCTGTAGTGAGTTTACTGGTGATTACTGAAGTGTGAACAATCAGTTGAAAGTTCACTGGTGGTTTCTAAAGTAATGGAACCTGTAGAGGTTTCCCTGCTGGTATCTGATATGATGAAATCTGTAGTAAGTTTACTGGTGGTCTCTGAAGTAAAAAAATCGGTGGCGAGTTCACGGATGGTTTCTGATGTAATAGAATCTGTAGTAAGTTCACTGGTGGTGTCTGAAGTATAAAAATCTGTAGTGAGTTCACTAATAGTTTCAGATGTGATGGGATGTATAGAGGTTTCACTGATGGATTTTGAAGTAATGGGAACTGTTGAGGTTTCACTGCTGGTATCTGATATGATGAAATCTGTAGTAAATTCACTGGTGGTCTCTGTAGTAAGAAAGTCTGTAATGAGTTCACTGGTGGTTTCTAAAGTAATTGAATCTGTAGAGGTTTCACTTATGGTTTTTGAAGTAAAGGAATCTGCAGAGATTTCACTGATGGTTTCGGATGTGATGGGGACTGTAGAGGTTTCACTGATAGCTGTAGTGGGTTCACTGGTGGTTTCTGAAGTAATGGAATCTGTAATAAGTACACTAATGGTTTCTGAAGTAGTTGAATCTGTAGTGAATTCATTGGTGGTTTCTGAGATAATGGAATCTGTAGAATTTTCAACTGAGTCTCCTGACGTAATGGAATCTGTAGTGAGTTCACTGGTGGATTCTGATATAATTGAATATGTAGAAGTTTCACTGGTGACTTCTGAAATAATAAAATCTGTAGTAAGTCCACTGGTGAATTCTGAAGTAATTAAATCCATTGGGCGTTCACTGGTGGTTATTGACATAGCAGAATCTGTTGTAAGTTCCGTGGTGGTTTCTAAAGTAATGGAACCCGTAGAGGTTTCACTGGTGGTATCTGATGAGCCAAAATCTGTAGAGAGTTCACTGGTGGTTTTTGAATTAAGGAGATCTGTTGTAAGTTCCCTGGTAGTTTTTAAAGTAGATACATTTGTCATATGTTCACTGGTTGTTTCTGAAGTATTGGAACCGGTAGAGGTTTCACTGTTAGTATGTGATGTGATGAAATCTGTAGTGAGTTCACTGGTGGTTACTGAAGTAAGAAAATCAGTTGAAAGTTCACGGGTGGTTTCTAAAATAGTGGAACCTGTTGAGGTTTCACTGCTGGTATCTGATATGATGACATCTGTAGTGAGTTCACTGGCGGTTTCTGTTGTAATGAAATCTGTATTAAGTTTATTGGTTGTGTCTGAGGTAAGTAGATCTGTAGTGAGTTTACCAGTGGTTTCTGATGTAATGGGATCTAAAGAGGTTTCACTGATGGCTTCTGAAGTAATGGAAACTGTACTGCGTTCAATGGTGGTTTCTAAAGTAATGAAATCTGTAGAGGTTTCACTGGTGCTTCCTAAAGAAATGGAATCTGTAAAGGCTTCAATAGTAGCATCTGATGTACTGTAAACTGTATTGAGTTCATTGCTGGTTTTCAAAATATCAGAGCCTGTGGTAAATTGACTGGTGGTTTCTGATGTATTGGGATATGTATTGAGTTCAATGGATGTTTTAGAAGTAATAGAATCTGAGGCGAGTTTGCTTGTCTTTTCTGAAGTAACAACTAAAGTAAATATTGAAGTATTGGAATCTGTTGTACGTTCACTGGTGGGTTCTAAAGTAGTGGAATTTGTAGAGGTTTCACTGCTGGTATCTGATGTAATAAAGTCTGTATTAAGTTCACTGGTGGTTTCTGAAGAAAGAGAATCTGTAGTAAGTTTACTGTTGGCTTCTGAAGTAATGGGATCTTTAGTAAGTTCACCAATGGTTTCAGAAGTAATGGAATATGTAGAGATTTCACTGTTGGTTTCTGAAGTAATGGAATATGTAGGGGGTTCACTGTTTGTTTCTGAAGTGATGGAATATGTAGAGATTTCACTGTTGGTTTCTGAAGTAATGGAATATGTAGGGGGTTCACTGTTTGTTTCTGAAGTGATGGAATATGTAGAGATTTCACTGTTGGTTTCTGAAGTAATGGAATATGTAGAGATTTCACTGTTGGCTTCTGAAGTAATGGAATATGCAGAGGTTTTACTGCTTGTTACTGAAGTAATGGGAACTCTAGTGAGTCCATTGGTGGTTTCTGAAGTAATGGAATCAGTAGTGAGTTTATTAGAGGTCTCTAAAGAAATTGAACCTGTAGTGAGTTCACTGGTTGATCCTGAAGTAAGGAAATCTCTAGTATGTTCGCTGATGGTTTTTGAAATAATGGCATCTGTAGTGGGTTCGCTGGTGATTTCTGAAATATACAAATCTGTAATAAGTTCATTGGTGGTTACTGAAGTAATTACATCTGTAGTAGGTTCATAAGTGGTTTTAGAACTAATGGAATTTGTGGAAGTTTCAATTGTGGCTTCTGATGTAATAGAAACTGTATTAGGGTCACTAGTGTTATCTAAAGTATTGGAATATGTAGTAAATTGACTAGTGATTTCTGAAGTAATGGGAACTGACGAAAGTTTGCTGGTGTTTTCTGAAGTAATGGAACGTGTAGCATATTCACTAGTGGTTTCTGGAGTATCTGAATTCAGAGCAATTTTACTGGTAGTTTCTGGAGTAATGGAATCTGTAGTGAGTTTACTGGTGGATTCTGTAGTAATGGAAACTGCTGTATGGTTGTTGGTAATTTCTAAAGTGTTGGATTCTGCAGTGGGTTCATGGGTATTTTCTGAAGTAGTAGAATCTGTAGAGGGTTTGTTGGTGGTTATTGAAGTAATGGCATTTGTGGAGGTTTCCCTTGTGGTTCTTGTAGTAATGGAATCAGTAGAGGTCTTGCTTGTCGTTTCTGAAATTACAGAATTTATAAAGGTTTCACAGAAATTTATCAGATTTCAATAAACATACAGTATTGGTTTAAAGCTGAACTCCATGAAACTACAAAATAATCAAATTAATGCAGCTTTGTATTTTTTAAATGTATTTAAAGAGGAGGTTCACACAAAAAGTGAACCTCTGCTTTTCGGAAGCCTCCCCCCTCTGATGTCACATTTGGCACCTTTCAGGGGTTGCAGATACCTGCCTGAGACAGGTATTTGCACCACTTCTGGGTTATGACTCCTGCGGGAGTCCAGCCTCATCACATCACCCCCCGCTGTCTTCTGGGAAACACTGTTCCCAGGAGAGAGCGGGGACCAGTGATGGCACGCCGCGATCCTCGTGCATGCGCAGTAGGGAATCGGGCAGTAACGCCGCAAGGTTTCACTTCCTGATTCCCTCACCGAGGATGGCGGCAGAAGCAGCCGAGGACCGAGCTATTGCTTAGCCTTGTCTGCTGACATGGTGGGCACGCTGGACAGGTAAGTGTCCATTTTTTAAAAGTCAGCAGCTGCAGTATTTGTAGCTGCTGGCTTTTTAAAAAAAAAAAAAACGGGAGGACCTCCGCTTTATATACAGTATTTATTTAATGCAAGCAGTACATATGCCTTAATTTGGTTGATAACAACATCTTTCTTCACAGCAAAGATCAGACTTGGGGAGAAGGAGGCAGCGCAAGAGGACACTCATCATTTTTTTTTTTGCGGTGATCATGTGTTAACAGGGAATATTATTTTTATTATTATTATACAGGATGTGTATAGCGCTAACAGTTTGTGCAGCACTTTACAATATAAAGAGAGAGAGTACAGTTACAATATAAAACAAGAGGGTTATAAAGGCCCTGCTTATGAAACCTTACAATCTAATAGGGTGGGGCAAGTGGTACAAAAGGTGATAACTGTGAGGAAGTTGGTGTAAAAATTAAAAGTTAAATTGTTAGGTGTAGGTGGGATAGGCTTCCCTAAAGAGATGCGTTTTCAGGGATTGCAAAAAGGTGGGCAGAGTAGGACAGCCAGACAGATTGAGGTAGTGAGTTCCAGAGGAAGGGAGAGGGTCCGTAAAAGTCCTGGAAGTGAACATGGGAGAAAGAGACAAGGAAGCTAGACAGCAGGTCTACTACACACAGTCTTGGGAGTAGTAGAGAGGATAATTAGGATATCTCTACATTGAAGGTGTCCTCACGAATTGCATCAATCTTGTTTTTAAAGTGATTAGCAATCTCTTGGACAATTAGTTAGTAGGTGGAGGTGGTCAGGGAAAAGGTAAAAAGTTATAGTTAGATGGATTGACAGTGGCAAAATACGTTTTTTTTGGCAGCATGTAAGCATTAATTGTATTTTAGAAAGGTCGAGATATATATTGTACAGGACGCCAGGGTTGGGTCCTGGATGGACGCTACATAGCCCCAATTTCAGAGTCTAATCCCCTTCTGACCCCTGGCTTTCAGGCACACAGGGGGTTAACAACTTCCAGGAAGTCAGCTAAAAGGAGAGGAAGTGCTGACAGAGGGTGGAGGAGTGTGGAAGTGAAGGTGTCTGCAGAAGTTGTATGCTGCTAAGAAGGACTGAAATACTTACCAAACCGTACGTGCCTGTGTTTTGTTTTGTTTGCTGTGCTAAAAGAAAAACAGACTTTTTTTTTTCATTTGTGCTGAAGACAAGCAGGCCTTTTGTTTTGATGATTTTCCCTATGCTGAAGAAAGCATTGATTTGTTTGGTTTACAAATAAAACCCCTTTTTGTCTACTACTACGGTTTAAGCATTTATCTCGCAGAGCTAAAGAACCCCCAAAGTTCACAACTGTGGGTCAAATGCGGGCAAAGTGCATTTGCAGGCGCATAAACCATTTAAAACTAAAAACTGACATTTAAAAAGACAGTGTACTTATGGCACGTCTTGGGTGGAGTCAGCCCAGGCATTACAAACAGCAGGCAAAGGCATGGAGGAGGTCATTAAGGCTTTGGCACAAGCCACCGTGACCCAGCAGCAAGCATTAGCAGAGGCAAGCCGTCACCATGAGGAAGCGATGGCTCAGCAGCAAGAAAACACACGGCTGCTAGCCGCTCAGTTTTTGAGGCCCAGCAGGAGTCCACTCAAGCACAGGTACAGACGGGTCTGCCAGGAGAACTGGGGACACTGAGCTTGGAAAGGGACAGAGTCTGGGGGATCCGGGCCTGAAACCTCCACAACACACCCCTCTAATGTGGAGATACCTGTTGGTAGTAATGACGTTGCAGAGAACCATAGTTCTAATAATAATGGTCCTGTGTCAGGTCTCAAAACTGAGTTGACCTCTGAGGGGGGGAAGTCTTCCCGTTACAAGTCATGCTGGGGGAGGATGACAAGGGGGTAAGGGGGGAAACGTCCTCGAAGCCAGTGCATCCAGACCTGGATGTACCCAGGGGTGCGTTTGGCACTGACTAGTTACAGGATCCTACCTTGGTGAACACTCGAGAGCAGGTTTCTGTCATTGATGGGGTTTCACAAATACCAGGTGCAGATCAGAGGTTCCCTCACTTTGCGTTGAAGGGGGACCTAGTCTATCATGTGGCTGAGAGCCGAGGGGAACTCATAGAGCAGTTGCTGGTCCCTCAACTGTATAGGCGGATGTTCCTCGATCTAGCCCACAATGACACACTGGGAGGACACCTGGGGGCGGAGAAAACAGAGGCCAGGATACCCGACCGGTTTTACTGGCCAGGAGTGAAGGCTGAGGTTCCAGAGGGCACATGAGATGGGGGAATGGGGGGTCTGGTATTTGAAAGCAGGAGGATAAAGAATAAACTCAGTGGAATGAAGCTGTTGTGCTGGTTGTGGGGACTGTAGTTAGATAAAAGAGGGTCGAGATTAGGGGAGGTATCCCCAGAGTTTAGGAGGAGGGTGAGAAAATTAAGATGGAAGTGGGGTGTATATGAGTGCACATATTTCCCTGTCCTGGTGTTTAGGTTAGCTTATGGGTTGAGTATTTGACGGTAGTGAGTGAGTGCAGTAATAGGGTGAGGGTTGGAGTGAGGGTGAAATATAAAAGCTGTGCAGTGGAGAGAAGGGGTCAAGTAATGAGAATTTGGGGGCAATGGACACTAACATGAGAAGGACGTTTAGTGGTTACATATTAGAAAGTAGAGAGAGTAGGAATGATGCTGCGTACACACAACCATTGTTCGGGTTCTAAAAAATTATGTTTTTTGTAATGTAATTAAAAAGGATCGTGTGTGGGCTTCAAAACATTTTTCACAAAAAAATGGGCAATTTTTTTTTTTTGAACATGCTCTATTTTTTCACAAGGTTTTTAACGTTGTAGTTTTTAAAGTTTTAAAAAATGGTCATGTGTGGGCTTTAACGACGTGAAAAAAACGTGCATGCTCAGAAGCAAGGTATGAGATGGGGGGGCTCGTTTTGGTAAAACTACCGTTCGTAATGGAGTAAGCACATTCATCACGCTGTAACAGACTGAAAAGCGCGAATCGTCTTTTACTAACACGGAATCAGCTAAAGCAGCCCAAAGGGTGGCGCCATCCGAATAAAACTTCCCCTTTATAGTGACGTCGTACGTGTTGTATGTCACCGTGCTTTGCTAGAGCATTTTTGTTTCACGATCGTGTGTAGGCAAGGCCGTTTTAATGATCGTGTGGAATTTTTTATTTTTTTTCTAGACCCTTAAAAACTTAGGGCCAGATTCACAGAGAATTAGATTATCGTAGCGTTTCCGAAATACACTTACATTTACCTGGCTCTACGTGGAATCCGGGTAGATTTTGTCCAGTAAACAACGGCGGCGTAGTGTATTTCTCCCGGCGCAATCCATCTACGCGAGTAGGGGGCGTGAAGCATTTAAAATAGGCGCATTCCCGCGGCGATCGAACTGCGCATGCTCCGTTCCCAAATTTCCCGCCGTGCATTGCGCGAAATCACGTTGTTACGTCGTAGTAGCGTCGTTTACGTACATTCCTATTCCCGAACGAGTTACGTTTAAAAATAAATTAAATTTGACGCGGGAACGACGGCCATACTTAACATGGGTTATGCACTGTTAGACCAGCAAAAAGCTGCTCTAACATTACGTAGCCAAAAAATGACTTAGGCGATTGCGAAGGAAACTCGTACCTTCGTGGATCGCCGTAAAAACTCATTTGCATACCCCGACGGTGAAAACGACGCGGACTCCACCCAGCTGCCGCAAAAATATCGCAACGTAGATCCGAAGGCTTACGAAGACGTAAGCCTCTCGGATCGAAGCCCGAAGCCGCCGTATCATGGTTTGAGGATTCAAACTAGTGATACGGCGCGCGAAATTTGAAATTACTCCTGTCTAACACCAGTTAGACAGGCGTAATCGCTCTCTGAATCTGGGCCTTAATTTTTTAGAACCCGAAAAACAATCGTGTGTACGCGGCACAAGACTTATAAGAGATGATTTACAAAATGTTAGTTCACTTGCAGTCTTTCCAGAATGGAGCATAGTAGTTTCTTGTTATATCTTCTTACTGCTTTAGAAAGATAGAGGTAGCCTCTATAACAATAATAAAGGACATATAAATCATAGTACCATCATCCAGAAAATTAGAAATAGAAGGGTCGGGAGTCCAACCAAGCCTCTTTAAAGAACAGGGGCAATTGGACCATCTCGGTACCAGGTAGAATAGGGTAAATTCAAATATATAAACAGATATGTAAAAAAAATACTGTTTTTTATTGGCGTATAACACTCACTTTTTTACCCTGAAAATAGAGGGTAAACTGTGCCTGCGTGTTATACGCAGGAGGCTGTGGAAAGTTTTTTTCCTGAAACTTCCCTATTAAAGTTAGGGTGCGTGTTATACGCCTGTGCGTGTTAAACGCATATAAATACTGTACAGTATATAAAAGTTTATTAATACAAAAATAATGAAACATAACAAATACACAAATACAGACTAAAAGCATGGTAACAATTAATGTGTATCACCAAAATAATGGTCCCCAAACAGGGAAAATCATAGTGAGATAATTGATTACGGATAGCTAGTTTTGTGGTCTAATGCTGCTTCGTCAGGAGGATATCTGTAATTTGATTAACAAATGATCAATAACAATACAATTGACCAAAATAGTAACAACATTTCATACAATAATACCAATAACAACATAAATGTAAGGGGAAGAAAGAGCATAGCTGCTTACCTATAACCTTGGACACAGGACATCAGCAAAAAGGTCCCCCGCGACGAGAACCTTTATGGTTAATTATATTGTTATTGATCATTTGTTAATCAAATTGGGTACACCATATATATATATATATATATATATATATATATATATATTTATATATATTATATATATATATACACATAATTAATCTCTGCAATCAGCAGTTTGCCTGGAGTGCAGATTTGACACAGTTTGTTCAACTGTCAACATTAATATTTGCTTTAGTTAATAAGCCTTATGGCATTTGTCCTTTCATATAAATGGTACCTGGTAAAGTGGTGTCTGTGTATTCACACTGGGGTCCAGAGAATCCTGGCTTACACACACACTTGCCATCAACCAGGTCACCTCCTAATGAACACTGACCTGAAGGAAGAGAAAAGATCAGTATCAGAAAATTGAAAACTAATTTTAGCCAATGGTCAGTCATTCAACAAGAGCCAATATTCAGTCAGTTATCTTCAAGGACCTTAGATTGTGGATTTATTCTAGTAGTAAGGTCTGCCTTCATTAACATAGAGCGTAAAGCAGAACTAAATGGGTCTATACTTACCTTTTCTTTAATGGTTGCCTCCATAGCTGGCATCTTTTCTTTTGTGGCAGTTTTTGGCCAACTTCATGGGCTGGTGTGAGATGACATCACCCTTACACACAGGCAGGAGGCTGTTACCCTGACACACAGGGACAGTGCTGGTGATGTGCATTAGTGTTGAGCAGAATATGCCATATTCGATTTCGCGATATATCTCGAATATATAGTCGAATATTCAAGATATATTCGCTAAATACGAATATTCGTGATATATTTTAGAAATGAAATCATTGCGAATTTTCGCTATCGCGAATGCGAATGCGAATTGCGAATTGCGAATGCGAATGCGAAATTTCGAGAAATGCGGAATGGAGCACTCTGATTGGCTCAGAATATTCGTGATATATTACAATACACAATAATTGCGAATATTCGGCAAATGCGGAAGGAGCACTCTGATTGGCTCAGAATATTCGTGATATATTACAATACAAAATAATTGCGAATATTCGAGAAATGCGGAAGGAGCACTCTGATTGGCTCAGAATATTCGTGATATATTACAATACAAAATAATTGCGAATATTCGAGAAATGCGGAGGGAGCACTCTGATTGGCTCAGAATATTCGTGATATATTACAATATAAAATAATTGCGAAATTTCGAGAAATGCGGAATGGAGCACTCTGATTGGCTCAGAATATTCGTGATATATTACAATATAAAATAATTGCGAAATTTCGAGAAATGCGGAATGGAGCACTCTGATTGGCTCAGAATATTCGTGATATATTACAATACAAAATAATCGCGCGATATCGCTATTGCCGAATAATCGCATTGCGATTTTTCGGGAATATAAAATGAGCGCTGCAGCTACTCGGCCCAAGGTCTCTAATCATACCAGCATTGCTTTTAGACGTCGATGGGGATCTCTAGGATGTGATCTGTTCTAAAAAAACATTGAAAAAATACGAATATTCGAAATAGCGAATATTCGCCGCGTTATTCGCGTTATTCGCGAATACTCGAATATGCAATATTCGTAGCGAATATTCGCAATGCGAATATTCGTGAGCAACACTAATGTGCATGTGCAGCTCGATGTATATAACTGGAGAAGACAGCAAGATTAGTGGGGGGCCTAGACTTGAACCTGGGACCTCTGCTGTGTCTGGCAATGACTTTTCTCACTGAGTTGTCTGAAATTGTCTGATCCATTGGATAACTCTGCCTTGTGCCTTAACTTCTAATGAACCTTGAACTCTTTGCTCCTCCCAAAAACTTCCCGATTTAAGCCATGTCTCTGCACTCTCTATTTGCCAGATTATTGTGCTCTCTTCAGCCAGTATCTTACTCTGGTCTTCCCTGCTACTGTCCATATTTTGCTACCAATCATTATCATCCCTTGGCTTGTTTCTTGACTACGCTTCTGCCTGATCCCAACCTGCAACTACTCATTATCAATCCTAGGCTTGTTACTCTGACTACACTTCTGTTTGATTCTTACCTACTAGACCCTGGCTTTTTTTACCTCCTGGGGTGCCGATCCTGAGGATTGTGACCTTGTACTAACACACAGCAAAATCCATCCCCACCATAAAGAGCTCTGGTGAATCGGTACTTCTGCACCTCAGATGAGCCCACATCATTCACCAGGGTATGTGACATTCACCAGGATATGTGTCTTTCACCAGGGTCTGTGTACCTATCCTGCTGGTCTGTGGTAGTTCCGCTACTGCTATATCCACTGGTGTTTGAGCCTGACCCCCGAATGAGATGCTGGTTAGTTTTGAGTGGCATGTTACCTCTATTCCTCTGCCGTCTAGGGTGTACAATGAAAGCTGAGAAGAACTGCAATGTCCACACTTTAGATGTATTTTTCTGTGCTTTATTACCCAACAGGGTAAAATAATAAAAGTAGTAGTAGAAGAGGTAAGAAGAATAGTAAGTAGTAGGTTTAGGCATATAACTTTGTTCGGAAACAATCCTGCTTCCAGCGATAAACTTTTGTTACCACTCTAGTCAGAGTGGGTATTGTGCACCTATATAGGCCTCTCTCACCAGCCTAGCAGCCAGAGTGTTACACATAACTTTAGCAAAGTCTCTGCCGCAGACCTTCCCAAAGATGGAGATATTTTCAGTCCAGAATCATTCTCAACTCAGGATTAAGCACCCGGATCTCTCTTGAATAAACTTTGGTCAATTCAGAACTGACAGGCGACCATCATCCAGCCTATCAGTAATGGTGCGTCCTTCGATCAAGTCTAAGGCCTCTCCTAAGATACCAGCCTTGTGCTCGGTATTCCCCCGACAGGTTCTTCATCGGGTGGCTTCCTCCCTCAGGACGGACAGTACAGGACCACTCTGCAACTGCAGACCCAGTCTGACCACTGGGCATACAGGGTAGATTACAACCCCAGAGTCCCGGAGCCAGGAACACTTGAACACGCACCCTCGGCCATGAGGGCCACACACGGGGGGTGGTGGGATGACAGACCAGCGATTAATGACCGGGAACCAATGACGTTTGCACAGCGAGGCGATCAACCCTCACTGATTGGCTGCTGAGGAAAAACACCCAACACGCCCTGACTCGACTGCTGCCACCCTTGGCCTGGGGTGGTACAGGCACCCCAGGCAGCAATAGTGGTCACTCACAGTACAGCCATGGCTGGAACAGAGTCTCAAATTTGGCCAAAATAACATTGTCAGAGGCAACTAAATCTCTGACTACCCTCTAAATTTAAAGCAGCACCAGCTATGAAAGTAGCAGGACGCTACATTGATATAGGAAGCAAACAGACAAATTACTTATATAAAAATAGCAAAATGTTATTTCGATGTTTGTTAAAAACAGCGTTTACAAGTGATATCATCATACAGTATCTATGTGATTATAGAACAAATGCAGTGACTCCAGCTCTCTACAGACAAATAATGTGTACGGACACGCAAACACTGTTAAAGTATATTTAAAATCAAAAGTGCTCATTTTAAAGGCTTATATGCAAGTTATTGCCATAAAAAGTCTTTGAGGACCTGGGACATGTATCAATGAAAAAAGTTTTAAAAACGTTTTTTTCAGGAGCAGTGATTTAATAATTTTTAAAGTGAAACAATAAAAATGAACTATTCCTTTAAATATCATGCCTGGGGGGTGACCTTAGTCTGCCTGTAAAATAATGCATCTTTATCGTGTTTAGAACAGTACCATAAAAAAAATAATTTCATTTAAAACTGCTTGCGGCAGTAATGAATTGTCGGATCCTGGCAATATCGATAAAAATCATTATTAAAAAAAGCATGGGTCCCCCCCCCCCCCCAGTACATTACCAGGCCCTTTTTGTCTGATATCAATATTAGGGGAACCCCACACCAAAATAAAAAAAGGTGTCCCCCCCAAAATCCATACCAGACCCATACCAGACCCTTATCCACAACCTGGCAGGTTAAAGGAAAAGGGGAGGCGAGAGAGCGCCCCCCCTCCTGAACAATACCAGGCCACATGCCCTCAACATGTAGAGGGTGTTTTGGCGTCCTGCGGCCTGCGAGGTTGCGTACTGGTATGATTTTTTTTTTGGCGCAGGGTTCTCCTTAATATCCATAACAGACCCAAAGGGTAAACAGCCTTACATAGTGTGGGACGTGGACATAGTGTGGTTCGTGGACATATGAGATGAGATATGATTGGTCAAAGGCACCCTGCACACGCTGTGATTAGCCAAAGCATGCAGGTCAGGTGCATGCTTTGGCCAATAAGCAGCCGTCAATGCACTGCGATCTCCCGGTACATTGATGGTCTTGCCATTCGTATTTCCCGCAAACACCCAAAAAAATGGTTTTCGGCGAACGGGCGAACAACCGATGTTTGTGTCGAAATTACGTTTGACTCAAACATTGGGCTCAACCCTAAATATCAGTAGATATGCAATAAAATTGCCCATTTTTGGAATCTTGATATCTTCCTCTATGGTTTCACTATATATCTCCTTGAGACACTCTACTGACATATGAGCCACTATATTGATTTTATTGCTCATCTACTGATAGTCTGTGATTACACATGCAGTACCCATCAAAGACTCCTAGAGTCTGGAGTCATTGCATGCGTTCCATAATCACATGGATATTGTATGATGATGTCACTTGCTATTTTTTTATAAGTTTTTTTAGCTTCCTTTTTAAATTTCTGAAGTATAAATAATTAAATGATAAATATAAGTATACATAATTAACCCTGCTAATCTTGGTTGAATAAAAATAGCCACCTAAAATATCATATAAAATATTCTGTGCTTAGCAGCTCTTAAATATCAGAAGACAAAGTGCAAAGCACATAAATTGTTGTCAAAAATTATTTTTAAAGGACATCAGTATCATATATAAAAATACCTGAAAACGACCAATCAGGTGGAAACGCATAACTTTGCCTGCATCATGGTGACATAACGTCTGCCAGGTGCCACTCTTCCCAGCACGAGAGCATTATGGCGGGCCCCGCTATTAACCAATGCTGTTGACACCGGGTGCCAGGTTCTAACCTTCACCTATACAAGCTAATGCAATACCTTTTTTTAAATACATTTGTCAAGATGGTTTTACACTATTGGCTTCCTTCTATAATTTCCCTCTGTTTGGATCTTCAGCATCAGACAGACTCAGCACAAATAGAGAGAGAAAAAACAGTCCTGGATGGCCGCACACCACCAAAGGCAACTTTATTGTATCTTGAGCAGAAAAATAAAATCCAATACAGTCACTTCATGTTTGGCAAAGGCAGGGAATAACAGCTGATACGTTTCACACCATATGTGGGTGCTCATTCATAGACCCTTCTGAGGTTCTTGGGATTTGAGCGGCAATTTTCCTTTATTGTCAGCACAAATAGACATCAAATTCAAAAGGGACATGCCCAAAAAGCCTTTTTGACCACACTAGCAATAGTTGGTCAACAGATTTTGGTGAGTGCAATTTTATGTGGGGCACCATATGCACAAATCGGATCAAGCACCAAAGTTACTGGTGTTATAGAGCACTTGCACGTGCACAGTGGGCATTCATACAGGACTTTTTATATGATACTAATGTTCTTTGAAAATTTTTGTTCTATGTAACATAAATATATGTACAGCAACTTGCTGTAATGTTCATTTTATGGTGAAAAATGCCATGGGATGGGTTTAAATCAAGGTAAATATTCATTCCAGATTACAAGCCTGTACATACCTGGCCTGACCACAATGATTTCACATTGGCTTCCCATGTAGTCATCTAGACAATCACACTTGAATCCATTATATGTTCCACCATTAAAGCAGTGAAGACCTGCATGAGGAACAAGTAAAGAGAGTAAACATCAAGATATCATCACTTGCATTCTATTTTTAGTTAAAGTGTACTTGCAAAAATGTGCTTGATCATTAAACAGGATGAATATAGAAGCAAGTGTAGGTGCAGTGCTGGTTAGTGCAGTGTGTGAAGGTGCAATGTTGGCAAATGCAGTAGTGAATGTCATTGTTGTGTTGTCGAGTGCAAATATGAGCAAATGGAAGTGCATTGTCAATGCACTCAAAACTGTTTATTGGTGTGGACATAATTGTTGGTGAGAACAAATGTGCCTGTAGTGTGTCATCAGCTAGTGCAAAAGTGCGTAGGTATAGTGCCTGTTTAAGAGAGGTCTTTGTATGATGGTGCTACGACAGCATATTGTGTCTTATGCTATGGTGCAGTGGTGACAAGTAGGATCCTGCCTACTTGATTTTATTGCACATCTACTGATAGTCTGTGATTACACATGCAGTACCTGTCAAAGTCTCCTGAAGAAGCCATAATGTGGCGAAACATGTAGAGAGCTGGAGTCACTGCATGTATTCTATAATCGCATGGATATTGTATGATGATGTCACTTGCTATTTTTTTTATACGTTTCTTAGCTTTCTTTTAAATTTCTGAAGTATAAATAATAATTAACCCTGCTAATCTTGGTTGAATAAAAATAGCCACCTTAAATATCATATAAAATATCCTGGGCTTAGCAGCTCTTAAATATCAGAAGACAAAGTGCAAAGCACATAAATTGTTGTCAAAAATAATGTTCAAAGAACATCAGTATCATATACAAAAAGACCTGAAAACAACCAATCAGGTAGAAACGCATAACTTTTCCTGTGTCATGGTGACATAACTTCTGCCAGGTGCCACTCTTCCCAGCACAAGAGCATTATAGCGGGCTCCGCTATTTACTAATGCTGTTGACACCGGGTGCCAGGTTCTAACCTTCACCTATACAAGCGAATGCAATCCTTACCTTTTTTTAAATACATTTGTCAAAATGGTTTTACACTATTGGCTTCCTTCTATCATTTCCCTCTGTTTGGATCTTCAGCATCAGACAGACTCAGCACAAATAGAGAGAGAAAAAACAGTCCTGGATGGCTGCACACCACCAAAAGCAACTTTATTGTATCTTGAGCAGAAAAATAAAATCCAATACAGTCACTTCATATTTGGCAGAGGCAGGGAAAAACAGCTGACGCGTTTCACACCATATGTGGGTGCTCATTCATAGTACCTTCTGAGGTTATTGGGCTTGGAGTGGCAATTTCCGTTTATTGTCAGCACAAATAGACAACGAATTTAAAAGGGACATGCCCCACAAGCTTTTTTGACCACACTAGCAATAGTTGGTCAACAGATTTTGGTGAGTGAAATTTTATATGGGGCACCATATTTACAAATCGGATCAAGCACCAAACTTACTGATGTTATAGAGCACTTGCACGTGCGCAGTGGGCGTTCATACAGGACTTTTTATATGATACGAATGTTCTTTGAAAATTCTTGTTCTATGTAACATGAATATGTACAGCAACTTGTTGTAATGACCATTTTATGATCAAAAATGCCATTGGATTACAAGTCTGTACGTACCTGGCCTGACCACAATGATTTCACATTGGCTTCCCATGTAGTCATCTAGACAATCACACTTGAATCCATTATACGTTCCACCATTAAAGCAGTGAAGACCTGCATGAGGAACAAGTAAAGAGAGTGAGCATCAAGAGATCATCACTTCCATTCTATTGTTAGTTAAAGTGTACTTGCAAAAATGTGCTTGATCACTAAACAGGATGAATATAGAAGCAAGTGTAGGTGCAGTGCTGATTAGTGCAGTGTGTGTAGGTACAATGCTGGCAAATGCAGTATTGAATGTCATTGTTGTGTTGTCAAGTGCAAATATGAGCAAATGGAGGTGCATTGTCAATGCACTCAAAACTGTTTATTGGTGTGGACATAAGTGTTGGTGAGAACAAACCCTTTGTATGATGGTGCTATGACAGCAAATTGTGACTTTTACTATGGTGCAGTGTCGACAAGTAGGATCCTGCCAAGGAAGTGAATAAAGCCAAATTTCTCAATGCACATAAGCATTTAAAAAAAACATTCATCTCTAGACTCTAGATCATGGGTGTTCAACCAGTGGCTTTCCAGCTGTTGCAAAACTACAAGTCCCATGAGGCATTGCAAGGCTGACAGTTACAAGCATGACTTCCAAAGGCAGAAGCATGATGGGACTTGTAGTTACGCAACAGCTGGAGTGCCACAGGGTGAGAACCTTCAGATGAATGATTTGCTAAATGTTAATGACTTCCATAGGTTGAATCGTTAACACTGATGCCGCGTACACACGGTCGTTTTTTTGCGATGAAAAAAAACGACGTTTTTTAAAACGTCATTTAAATTGATCGTGTGTGGGCAAAACGTAGTTTTTTGTCTTAAAAAAAAACGACCAAAAAAAAATTCCAACATGCTTGAATTTTTTGTGTCGTTTTTCAAAACGTCGTTTTTTGTTTCACAAAAAGTCACCGTGTGTAGCAAAAACGTTGTTTAAAACGACGTTTTTCAACCCGCGCATGCCCAGAAGCTAGTTATGAAGCGAGCTTCAATGGAAAAGAGTGGTGAACGTAACCTCGCTTTTTGTGAAAAAAACGATGGTGTGTATGCAAAATTGTCTTTGAAAGTGACGTTTCAAAAACGTCGTTTTTTACTTCACAGAAAACTTTGTTTTTTTTCATCACAAAAAATGATCGTGTGTACGCGGCAATAGGGTCAGTATGTTCAGTTTTATATATGGCTGTCTCTGTATATGACCTTTTTATAAACACCACTGAAGTCAGTTCATGTTTGAAATTACCGTATTTATCGCCGTAAATTGCTGATTAGCAATATGTGTTGCCAAGCAATTGAACAGGTGTACCCAATAAAGTGACCAGAGAGTTTATATATACAGTATCACACAAAAGTGAGTACACCCCGCACATTTTTGTAAATATTTTATTCTATCATGTGACAACACTGTAGAAATTACACTTTGCTACAATGTTGTGTAGTGAGTGTACAGCTTGTATAACAGTGTAAATTTTCTGTCCCCTCAAAATAACTCAACACACAGCCATTAATGTCCTAACCGCTGGTAACAAAAGTGAGTACACCCCTAAGTGAAAATGACCAATTTGGGCCCAAAGTGTCAATGTTTTGTTTGGCCACCATTATTTTCCAGCACTGCCTTAACCCTCTTGGGCATGGAGTTCACCAGAGCTTCACAGGTTGCCAATGGAGTCCTCTTCCACTCCTCCATGATGACATCACAGAGCTGGTGGATGTTAGAGATCTTGCGCTCCTCCACCTTCAGTTTGAGGATGCCCCACAGATGATCAATAGGGTTTAGGTCTGGAGACATGCTTTGCCAGTCCATTACCTTTACCTTCAGCTTCTTTAGCAAGGCAGTGGTCACCTTGGAGGTGTGTTTGAGGTTGTTATGTTGCAATATTGCCCTGGGGGCCAGTCTCTGAATGGAGGGGGATAATGCTCTGCTTCAGTATGTCACAGTACATGTTGGCATTCATGATTCCCTCAATGATCTGTAGCTCCCCAGTGTCGGCAGCACTCATGCAACCCCAGACCATGACACTCCCACCACTGTAGGCAAGACACACTTGTCTTTATACTCTTCACCTGGTTGCCGCCACACATGCCTGACACCATCAGAACCAAATAAGTTTATCTTGGTCTCATCAGACCACAGGACATCGTTCCAGTAATCCATGTCCTTAGTCTGCTTGTCTTCAGCAAACTGTTTGCCGGCTTTTTTGTGTATCATTTTTAGACAGCCATGCAGACCAATCGGATGCAGTGTATGGTCTGAACACCGACAGGCTGGCCCTCCCACCCCTTCAACCTCTGCAGCAAGACTGGTAGCACTCATACGTCTATTTCCCAAAGACAACCTCTGGATATGACGCAGAGCACGTGCACTCAACTTCTTTGATTGACCATGGCGAGGCCTGTTCTGAGTGGAACCTGTCCTGTTAAACAGCTGTATGGTCTTGGCCACCATGCTGCAGCTTAGTTTCAGGGTCTTGGCAATCTTCTTACAGCCTAGGCCAGTGATGGCGAACCTTGGCACCCTAGATGTTTTGGAACTACATTTCCCATAATGCTCTTGCACTCTGCAGTGTAGTTGATTATCATGGGAAACTAGGTTCCAAAACATCTGGGGTACCAAGGTTCGCCATCACTGGCCTAGGCCTTTTTTATGTAGAGCAATAATTCTTTTTTTCAGATCCGCAGAGAGTTCTTTGCCATGAGTTGCCATGTTGAACTTCCAGTGACCAGTGTGAGAGAGTGAGAGCAAAAACACCAAATTGAACACACCTGCTCCCCCATTTACACCTGAGACCTTGTAACACGAATGAGTCACATGACACCGGGGAGGGAAAATGGCAAAATGTTCCCAATTTGGACAATTTGACTTAGGGGTGTACTCACTTTTGTTGCCAGTGGCTTAGACATGAATAGCTGTGTAGCGCTCACCCCCGAAAGAGCCGCTGGTTTGATGATGGAATCGGCAGATTAAGTTGCACTTATTCTCTCTAGGGGTGCACCAGAAGTATTCAGTAACACATGGAATGTCCAGACAGGCAAATAAAGGTTTTTCTCTGTATTTTTAATTCCAGGCCAACATAGCCAAACATCAACTTAATAAGAGTGAGACAGGTTGATGAAGAAAGAAACTCTCAATGTCGGGCCTGGATTAGAGCACAGCATAACTCAGCTGCCAAGTGTACAGATTTGCTTGCGTCGCCATTCAGTCAGAAACAGGGAGGAAAACAGGTCTCCTTCATTGACCTGGCTTTAGGCCTCTGCCACAGGCCGGTGTAACTTGAATAATTTGCAGTTGTCTGAATAAAGCAAAGCCTCCCCGTAATGTTTTCTCAGTGTCCCATACCAAGCGACATCGGCACGCACCTGTGTATGGCCCAGGTGCCTAATTCTCTTGACGGCATCGGAAGCCCAGCCACCCACTGGGGTCCCTCCAGACTCGTCTCCGAGTGAGACTCTGTAGGTCCCGGACACTTGGCCAGGCGGACCACACCGGTGGGGCCCATGGGCACGCACACCCTAAAGGTGGGTTCCAAACCCCGACTGACCTGAAGGAAGAGAATGACCTGACTCCCAGTATATCCCCTCCCAGCAAGCCCAGCGAGAGAAAACCCTCTCCAATTGGCTGCTGAAAAATCCATCCGCCAAAATCCCTCTGCCAATGGTCAGGGACCGATTCACATCCCCGGAATGCAGTCTGAGCCAGTGGATCTTTCTGGAACGATACAGGTCACAAACCTAACAAATCGTGACCGGGAGTAAAGTAACTCTCCCAATCCAACTAACTTCTTTTTTTTTTTTACTAGCGCAATTCCCGTGCTAAAGGCAAGGGGGCGCTACAGCTGTGTGTTGAGTTATTTTGAGAGGACAGCAAATTTACACTGTTATACAAGCTGTACACTCACTACTGTAATTTCTTCAGTAAATTAACTCTGCAATCAGCAGTTTGCCTGGAGTTTAGATTCGGCACAGTTTGTTCAACTGTCAACATCAATGTTTACCTTGGTTAATAAACCTTATGACATTTTTCCTTTCATATAAATGGTACCTGGTAAAGTGGTGTCTGTGTATTCACACTGGGGTCCAGAGAATCCTGGCTTACACACACACTTGCCATCAACCAGGTCACCTCCTAATGAACACTGACCTGAAGGAAGAGAAAAGATCAGTATCAGAAAATTAAAAACGAAGTTCAGCCAATGGTCAGTCATTCAACAAGAGCCAAGTCGGTTATCTTCAAGGACCTTATAGATTGTGGATTTATTCTAGTAGTAAGGCCTGCCTTCATTAACATAGAGTGTAAAGCAGAACTAAATGATTCTATACTTACCTTTTCTTCAAGGGATAATTTACAGTCAGTTATCTTCAAGGACCATAGACTGTATTTCTTCTAGTAGTAAGGTCTGCCTTCATTTACATGGATCCTAGGCTTGTTCCCTGACTACACTTCTGTTTGATCCTTACCTACTGGACCCTGCATTGGTCACATAAACGTGAGCCCTGACCACCAACTTCTGACAGCTCAGTCACTGTGCTGAGAGCCCACAGTGAGTTCATTCTTAGCACAGGTCAGTAAAGCCGGCTGACAGTATATGCATACAGCCGGCATTAAACCCCACCAGCTGCGCGGACACATATGTGCATTATGCTGGCAGAAGCCAGTTGAAGAACTCCTTTTGTTATTATATAGCCCAATACTAACAAAAATAGCAGCTCTGATAGCAACACTCATTTCCTCTCAGTCTCCTGCAGTCTCACTGCTGCAAGGTCAAGTGCAAGTCCTTTCCAGATTGAGTGACAATGGGAATTCATTATTATGTCAGCGTAGTTACACAGAACAGTAATGCAGAGGGATTCACTTATGCAATAACAGTCCAAAAGTAACAACCCCATTCTTGTATGCAGGTTATCGAAAAATTCCAATCAGTTAAAGCACATGTGCAAAATGTAAGACAAACTTTTCTGAAGTATACAATAGATAATTGGCTGGGTGTCAGAGAGTCATGAGCACATTCCTAAATATAAAAAATGTATACAGGAATCAAACAGACAAATTACTTATATAAAAATAGCAAAATGGTATTTCGATGTTTGTTAAAAACAGCGTTTACAAGTGACATCATCATACAGTATCTATGCGATTATAGAACAAATGCAGTGACTCCAGCTCTCTACATGCTTCACCACATTATGGCTTTATAAGGAGGACTTTGACAGGTACTGCATATATAATTAATTGAAAATCAGTAGGGATATGTCGAACAATGCACACCCCCCCCCCCCACAGTTTGGTTCGCACCAAAACTTGCGAACAGGCAAACAATTTGTGTACGATCACGCAAACACTGGTTAAAGTCTATGGGACACGAACATATAAAATCAAAAGTGCTCATTTTAAAGGCTTATTTCGCATACACACAACCGTTTTTAATGTCATGGAAAAAACTAAGTTATTCTCAACGTGATTCTTGTCGAGCCTGCGGTGACGTACAACACATATGACTGCACTATAAAGGGGAAGTTCCATTCGAATAGCGCCACCCTTTGGGCCGCTTTTGCTGAATTTGTGTTAGTAAAAGTTTGGTGAGAGACGATTTGCGCTTTTCAGTCTTCGTGCTTTTCAGTCTGTTACAGCGTGACGAAATGTGCTATCTCCATTACAAACGCTACTTTTACCAGAACAAGTGATCCTGTCTCATAACTTGCTTTTGAGCATGTGTGTTTTTTTCCCGTCGTTAAAGCCCACACACGACAGTTTTTCAGGACGTGAAAAACTATGCGAAAAAGTTAGAGCATGTTCTAAATTTTAAATGTCCATTTTTCACATAGAGAAAAATGCTCTGGAGCCCACACCCGATCATTTTTAATGATCCAATTTAAAAAATTGAATTTTTCTCGTCATGAAAAACGGTCGTGTACACAGCATAATATGCAAGTTATTGCCATAAAAAGTGTTTGGGGACCTGGGACATGTATCAATGAAAAAAAGTTTTAAAAATGGTTGTTTTTTTTAGGAGCCGTGATTTTAATCAATGTTTAAAGTGAAACAATAAAAATGAACTATTCCTTTAAATATCTTGCCTGGGGGGTGTCCTTAGGCTGCCTGTAAAGTAAGGCATCTTTCCCATGTTTAGAACAGTACCATAAAAATAAAAAAATTTGAAGGGAAACATTTCATTTTAAACTGCTTGCAGCTGTAATGAATTGTCGGATCCCAGCAATATTGATAAAAATCATTACTAAAAAAAGCATGCCCCCCAGGACATTACCAGGCCCTTTTTGTCTGATATGAATATTAGGGGAACCCACACCAAAATAAAAAAAGGCGCCCCCCCCAAAATCCATACCAGACCCATACCAGACCCTTATCTGCAACCTGGCAGGTTGAAGGAAAAGAGGGGAGGCAAGAGAGTGCCCCCCCTCCTGAACAATACCAGCAGGCCACATGCCCTCAATATGGGGAGGGTGTTTTGGCATGGTTGCGTACTCGGATAAGAGTCTGGTATGAATTTTGTGGTGACCTGCTATCCTGCTAGCCTGTGGTAGTTTTTTTTTTCGCATTTTTTTTTAATGATTTTTTTGTATATTGCCGGGATCTGACAATCCATTACAGCCACAAGCAAAATATTTTTTTTTCCTTTACAAATGTAATTTTATTGCTCTCATACATAAAACTATGTACAGCTGTTGTGTAAGCAGCCTTACTGTACATAGTGTGGGACGTGAACTCAGCCCCCTGAGCTATGATTGGCCAAAGGCACCCTCCCAGTACATTGACGTTCTTGCCGTTCATTATGGGCGCTCATATATAAATGTTGGTATTCGACGTGATGTTTGAGTCAAAATTACGTTCGACTCGAACATTGGGCTCATCCCTAAATATCAGTAAATATGCAATAAAATTGGCCTTTTTTGGAATCTTGATATCTTCCTCTATGGTTTCACTGTATTTCTCCTTGAGACACTCTCCTGACATATGAGCCACTATATTGATTTTATTGCACATCTACTGATAGTCAATGATTACACTCCTGAAGAAGCCCTAATGTGGCAAAACAAGTAGAGGGCTGGAGTCACTGCATGTGTTCCATAATTACATGGAAATTGTATGATGATGTCACTTGTTATTTTTTTAGTAATTTATCTGTGTGGCACGTAAAAAAAAAAATCAAATTTTTTAGCTTCATTTTATATTTCTGAAGTATAAATAATAATTAACCTTTCTCATCTTGGTTGAATACAAATAGCCACCTAAAATATCATATACAATATCCTGTGCTTAGCAGCTCTTAAATATCAGAAGGCAAAGTGCAAAGCACATAAATTGTTGTAAAAAAAAATTCAAAGAACATCAGTATCAGACGAAAATTGCCACTCCAGGCAGGTCTTGTTGAGCGCAAATCTTCTTCTCAGGAACTGAGGGTGCTAGCAATGTACATAACAAATAAGAAAAAAAGATGATCGGGACAGCCGCACTCTAATTCAGTGGTCTCCAAACTGAGGCCCAGTGGCCGGATGCGGCCCTTTGCTTGCTTTTATCCAGCAATTTCAATTCTACCTATGGTGAAATACAATCTCTCATATGATCATTCTTTTAGCTCTGTTTTGTTTGTACTAAATGTGATAAATTATTAAAAATTATTTTTTATATATACAAGTTTTGTCTGTAGTGTATGATCTCTGCAGCTCCAGAGTCAATATCATCATTCCCTACCTTTTGACCACTAATTGACATACCCAATTTGCATTCCTATAGTCCCACGCCCTATCCCTTAATTGGGAATTTATATCTGCTTTTATCCAGCCCTTGGGGAACTATTTCATTCACCGACACCAACAATGGTACAGTTACTCATGACACCATCAATTGGGCCCAATGACACCAAAGATTGGGCACAATTCCACTCAATGACATCAACAATGGGGCCCAATGACAGGGCACAATTCCTCCCAATGACAACATCAATGGGGCCCAATGATGGGCCACAATTCCTACCAAAGACACTAAAGATGGGGATAAATTCCTCCCAATGACATCAACACTGAGGCCCAATGATGGGACACAATTACTACCAAAGACACCAAAGATGGGGCACAATTCCTCCCAAATACATCAACAATGAGGCCCGATGATGGGGCACAATTCCTCCAAGTGACATTATCAATAAGGCCCAATTCCTACCAAAGACACCAGCAATTTGGGCATAATTCCTTCCAATGACACCAACAATGGGGCCCAATAGCGGCACAATTCCTACCAAAGACACCAACGATTGGGGCATAATTCCTCCCAATGACACAAGTGATGGGGCACAATTCCTCTCACTGATACCGAAGATGGGGCATGGTGAACTCCAACTGATGACGGGACCTTTTTCTACTCCCGATGGCCACAGTCCGGCCCCCCTAAAGCCTGATGAACAGTAAAGTGGCCCTTTGCTTAGAAAGTTTGGAGACCCCTGCTCTAATCCAATGTAACTTTATGGTAAAAAAAAATGGAAACAGCAATGGAACCTATGACAGCTAACGTATTTCACACTACCCTCAGTGTTTACTCATAGCTGACTTTTCATAAAATGAACCTCTAATACAGGGATATGCAATTAGCGGACCTCCAGCTGTTGCAAAACTTCAAGTTCCATGAGGCATAGCAAGACTCTGACAGCCACAAGCATGACACCCAGAGGCACAGCATGATGGGACTTGTAGTTTTGCAACAGCTGGAGGTCCGTTAATTGCATATCTCTGTTCTAATACATATATCAATCCTATCCAGACATGTGATCAAAAACAGGTGAAATTGAAAATGCAATTAAGGACTGCCAAAGCACTCCAATCAGGACTAATAAAAACCTGCTATAGTGGAGGTCATGAAGACCTTCTATTTTATAGAACAGGTCACAGGTGATCAAAATGTATTAAAAAGAATAGACTAAGGTTATTAATAATAAAAACACAATGCAAAAATACATATATATTCCATATAAATGAATGCAGTCAACCACAAAAATAATTACTCTATTTATTGGCGTATAACCCTCACTTTTTTACCCTGAAAATAGAGGGTAAACTGTACCTGCGTGTTCTGTTTTGTTTTCCTGAAACTACCCTCTTAAAGTTAGTGTGCATGTTATACGCCAGTGCGTGTTATAAGCCGATAAATACGGTAAGTTTGAAAATAAATATGGTTTGTGAATACAGGTAGGGGTTTCCCTACTACTTATTAAATGTAAAACGCCATTATGTGAAAAACAACAATATTCATCCTGTTTAAGTGAATATCATGTGTATACATCTACCGTGATTATTATATGTAGCCATAGCCAATGGCACATGTAGTGGTGATTAAACCTGAATAGTCTAAAAAGTGCAAAAAGAAAAAAATAATTTTCAAAGAACATCAGTATCATATATAAAAAGACCTGAAAACGACCAATCAGGTGGAAACGCATAACTTTTCCTGTGTCATGGTGACATAACTTCTGCCAGGTGCCACTCTTCCCAGCAATGAGAGCATTATGGCGGGCCCCGCTATTTACTTATGCCGTTGACACCGGGTGCCGGGTTCTAACCTTCACCTATACAAGTGAATGCAATACTCACCTTTTTTTAAATAAATTTGTCAAAATGGTTTTACACTATTGGCTTCCTTCTATCATTTCCCTCTGTTTGGATCTTCAGCATCGGACAGACTCAGCACAAATAGAGAGAGAAAGAACAGTCCTGGATGGCCGCATACCATAAAAGGCATCTTTATCATGTATATTGTATCATGAGTGGAAAAATAAAATCCCATACAATCACTTCATGTTTGGCAGAGGCAGGGAAAAATCACTGACCATATGTGGGTGCTCATTCATAGCACCTTCTGAGGTTCTTGGGCTTGGAGCGGCAATTTCCGTTTATTGTCAGCACGAAATAGACATCAAATTTAAAAGGGACATGCCCCACATGCGTTTTTGACCACACTAGCAATAGTTGGTCAATAGATTTTGGTGAGTGCAATTTTATGTGGGGCACCATATGCACAAATCGGATCAAGCACCAAATTTACTGGTGTTATAGAGCACTTGCACGTGCACAGTGGGCATTCATACAGGACTTTTTATATGATACTAATTAGACATGTGCAAACTGGAATATTTTGTTTCATTTTTTCGTTTTTGTCTGGAAAATAAATTAATTTAGTTACTCCCGAAAATCGTTTTGATTTATTTTGTTTTTTCATTGGGGAATAGCTTTCGTCTGAAAATCCGATAATACTTGGTTTCTTGGTCAAAAGAATATTCGACGGAACTTCGAAACTTTACGTTGAATCGTACATTTCCGGTTGAATAGTCCGCCTACAAGAATTCTAATGTTGTATGACTAGTAATAATGTCGAATCTATTTTCTATAATGTCTAATCTATTTTCTCATAAATTGAAATCTATTCTCTGTAATGTCAAATCTATTATTTCTATAGTGTCTAATCTTTTCTCTATGATGTCGAATCTTTTCTCTATGATGTTGAATATTTTCTCTATGATGTCGAATCTCTCTATATCAAATTTTTCCCGCAACGAAAACGAAAATAAAGCATTTTTTATGTCAGATCTTTCGGTTTTCGTTTCTTGCGCTTTTGTTATCGTTTGTTAAACAATAACAAAAAAAACAGATTTTCGGACGAAAATGCATTCTAACGAAAATGAATGCACATGTCTAATACTAATGTTCTTTGAAAATTATTGTTCTATGTAACATGAATATGGGTACATCAACTTGCTGTAATGTCCATTTTATGGTCAAAAATGCCATGGGATGGATTTAAATCAAGGTAAATATTCATTCCAGATTACAAGTCTGTACGTACCTGGCCTGACCACAATGATTTCACATTGGCTTCCCATGTAGTCTTCTAGACAATCACACTTGAATCCATTATACGTTCCACCATTAAAGCAGTTAAGACCTGCATGAGAAACAAGTAAAGAGAGTCAATGTCAAGATATAATCACTTCCATTCTATTGTTAAAGGGACACTAAAGTCAGGGCTTTTAAAAAAAAAAAAATAACAAACATGTTATACTTAGCTCCACTGTGCAGTTCGTTTTGCACAGAGTGGCCCGGAAAGCTGTCTTCTGGGGTCCCTCGGCAGCTGTCTGGGCTCCTCCTCGCAAAAGCTTTCCCTCTTCATGCGAGGGCGCTCGCATGGAGGAAAGCTTTTGCGAGCGCGCTCCCGTGATACAGCGGCGGCCATAAGTGCCGACTGTATCACTCGGCTCCGCCCCCGGCGCGCCGCGTCATCCGCTCTGATTGACAGCAGCGCTAGCCAATGGCTGCGCTGCTATCAATCCGCCCAGCCTAGCCAATCAACGGCCAGGCTGGGAACCGAAGAGGACGACGTGGACGCGCCCGGGAGATTCGAACGGTCAGGTAAGTACAACGGGGGCTCGGGGGGGGCCGGTGCTGTGAGATGTTTTTTTACCTTAATGCATAGGATGCATTAAGGTAAAAAAACGTGTACCTTTATAACCCCTTTAAAGTGTACTTGTAAAAATGTGCTTGATCACTAAACAGGATGAATATAGAAGCGAGTGTAGGTGCAGTGCTGGCTAGTGCAGTGTGTGAAGGTGCAATGTTGTTGTAAATGCAGTATTGAATGTCATTGTTGTGTTGTCAAGTGCAAATATGAGCAAATGGAGGTGCATTGTCAATGCGCTCAAAACTGTTTAATGGTGTGGACATAAGTGTTGGTGAGAATAAATTCTTTGTATGATGGTGCTATGACAGCAAATGGTGACTTGTGCTATGGCACAGTGTCGACGAGTAGGATCCTGCCAAAGAAAATAATAAAGCCAAATTTCTCAATGCATATAAGCATTTAAAAAAAAGCATTCATCTCTAGAATCTTGATCATGGGTGCTCAACCAGTGGCTCTCCAGCTGTTGCAAAACTACAAGTCCCATGAGGCATTGCAAGGCTGACAGTTACAAGCATGACTTCCAAAGGCAGAAGCATGATGGGACTTGTAGTTATGCAACAGCTGGAGTGCCACAGGGTGAGCACCTTTAGATGAATAATTTGCTAAATGTTAATGACTTCCATAGGTTGAATCATTAACACATAGGGTCATATGTTCAGTTTTATATATGGCTGTCTCTGTATATGATCTGTTCATGTTTGTAATTATGTATAAATAATCAGGGGAAAATCGTGGGTGCGTGTTATATGCCAAATGGCTGTCTCTGAGGGGAAGGAGGGAACAACGCTGCCGAAATAGACAGAGCCGAATCTCCTATGTACTCGGCTCCACTCACAGTCACATGCAGTCCCGCCTCCTAGCATTTACGTCCCATCATTGGACCGGTGTTATGTCCATCATAGGAGCCAAGCCAAGGGGCGGGACTGGGCGGGACTGCGAGACAAGCCGAGAGGAGTCAAGTACACAGGACATCCGGCTCTGTCTATCTTGGTGGTGTTTGTTCACTCCTCTGCAGGCAGTTGGACACTAATCATGTTGCACTGATGGTCAAGGCTGCAGATGGACACAGATAAGACTGCATTTAACATGTACGTTTTTCCTTAAACTTCCCTCCTAAACTTGGGGTGCGTGTTATACACATGTGCGTGTTATACACCAATAAATACGGTATATGCATTCTATAATTGTAGATTGATCTTGTAAAAACCTGGTTACATAACCTATTGACCCTGAAGAAGACTCCTATCGTTTATGTTGAAACGCGTTGGCATTTTCTGTCTCGCCCAGACAGTTGACCTCTAGGTTATTCCCATGTTTGATCAGATGTTGTTTATCATACCTTGTGTCTGTTTTTATTGATCAACTTCCCTTTTCTTTAACATACATTGTGCAATTATTTTGTCAATAAATTTAGTATTGGCGTGGCCGGATGCGAGCAGGGGAAGACGTGTTATGGAGGAGCTCCGCCAGGCCTAAACGAATCCAGAGCCATCCTTACACGACGCCTCGGATTTACAGCTGCTAATCCCCCTGCCCTGGTTCCTGGGATCCCCCTGTGCAGCTTCCCGTCTGAATTAGATCCGTGGAGCAGAGGATCGCAGAGAAAACTGAGCCGAGGAAGGCACCATTCACGGGTGCTCAGCCGCTATCTTGAGGCCTGTGGAGCCTCGCAATCCATCGCGCTCGAGTATTCCAGACGCGGGGAAGTCGGCGATCGCTCTCGGATCCACCCACAGTGGCTCTCCTGGACCGAGGGGAGAGCAGAACGGAGCGGAGAGGTCCCGAGGTCCGGAGCACACGCGCAGCGGGAGGCGCTGCACGAATCCAGGTGAGAGGCTTTACACTGGCCCCCCTGATCCCCCCGTTGGCCCCTAGCCCCCTCCGTGTCTGGCTCAGGCCCCCCAGCCTATCACAGGCTCAGTTTGGGGATCCCACGATCGGATTCATCGCCCGCCAGACGGCGGACTTAGGCGAAGACCGCGGCTTCGGCCTAGTCCTGGAAGCTGGCGGCCATCTTGGTACAATCCAGACCTGTCACTAACGTTTGTGCTTGCTGACCTGGACACCTAAATCCCCCCCCTAACACTGAACATTGAATACTCCCCAAACTGCTGCTCCCTGTTCTAACTCAGCATATTAGCCATTGATTTCATGCTGCTTCTAGTGAAGATGTGCTCTTAACTGAACGATGCAACTAACACAAGCCTGAAGTATCGGGGGGGGGGTGCGCATGTAAGGCCTGTGAATATGTCTAAAATCGGAACCTTGGCCTAACTTTGTCTTTTCGTGGCTCCCGCTCCGCTTCACCTGCTTCTTCAACCCCGCGAGCCGTCCCACTAGCTCCAAGAACTGCCCAATTGCCTAACGGACGTTTTATATGGGGAAAGTCGGGGATCAGCGGCACATTTACAAAAAAAACACGCCGCAGACCGTATTTCAGCCCTCCCCTCTCATGGACCGCTTTGTGCTTAAGCCTCATTCCCCAGCCCCAAGCTCTTTAACCGGCACCACAGACCCACTTGACGTGACTTCGGGGGTTGACCCTTCTCTACTTGCTGAACAGCCCGCATCCCAACCTTCAGCCTCTACCCTGCCAGCAATGTCAGCGCCAGTGACGGAAAATGTGCTGGACCTAAAATTGCAGGCTCTGCTGCAGAACCTCACCAACAACATTGCTAAAGAGGTAAACAAATTAGCACACAAACTTAGAGGGGAGATAGATCAATTGGGAGAGCGCACAGACAATCTTGAGTCTAACTTTGACGATATGGTCCAATATGTTCACGCTTTAGAAGAGGAAAATGCTACCCTTAAAAACGCTGTGACACAGCTTCAGATACAGCAAGAAGATCTCGAGAATAGGGAGCGCCGACAAAACCTACGGATCCGCGGGGTCCCTGAATCAATTCCCGATAAGGAAATTCGGCCCTACCTGCTGGCTCTCTTCATCTATCTCGCGCCCGATATCCCGGATATAGACTGGCGCCTTGACCGGGCACACAGATCATTGGCTCCCAAATCCCCTCAGGGAGCCAACCCTAGAGATATCATCGTTCGCTTCCACTTCTATGAAAGCAAAGAAGCTTTGACCATTATCACACGCAACAGATCAAGGATTGAATACAAAGGTGCAAAGATTCAACTTTTTAACGATCTATCTCCCATCACCTTAGTCAAACGTCGCACTCTGAAGCCTGTCACGACGCACCTACAGCGACATCAAACACCGAACCGTTGGGGCTTTCCGTTTCGTTTATCAGTGACCAAAGATGGAGTTCAGCATTCCATTAGAGATCTTCAGGAACCTAGGTCTCCCTCCCATCCCGGATGAAGACTTGCAGGCGCAACCTCCAGCATCCAGACCTCTTTCAACTCCAGGCAAGATATGGACTCCGGTGCGCCATAAATCTCGAAATGCCGTCTTCACCCCTCAACGGGCTGCGTCATCCAAGGGTTACACCTGATTTGACCCCTTTCTATTTTTATTTTTTCCCTTTTTGGTGTTCTTCATAGGGTGGCCCTGATCCCCACCTTTGAGCCTGATTGTTCTGACTCTCAGATTTAATTTTTCTTTTTTATATGCTCTACGCAACTGGGTTTTTACTCCCTGAACAATTGCTTGTTAAATGTTTCTTGATTGTTTTCTTTCTTGCAGTTTTCTTGGAATAGTCTGAGGCTAAAACACACGATCCTGCGGGCTGACATGCCGCCCCTCTGTCACTGACATGGTCCTGATATGTGACCGTGTCCTCCTGGGAGGTCCATCCCTCCCAAGGTCATCCCTCCCAAGGCCATCCCTCTCAGGCTCCATGCCTGTAAGGTATTTTTCTTTTTCTTTGGTGTCGTTCCTGATGTTTTTTTTCTTAATATGCTTTACAACCCTTTTTTTGCAGATACAGGGGGCCCTGGGGTTTGTCTTAACCTTTGACTTCCTTTTCAGACACCCTCGAGACCACCGTATACTGCTCATGTTTTTTTAATCTTTTTTTCCGTTCCTTTTTTCAATTTTTTTAGGGTCCTTTTTTGACCCGTTTCAGAAACACGGCTGTGTTTCCACTACCTTGTACCAATTTTTCTTGTTCACACTTGTTAATATAATCACCAGTTTTCTTTGCACATCATGGTCTCTGCTGAATATATGTTCTTTTTTGTATGTAACACGAGATATGCTCACAATGCTTAGCAATGGCTATTAGTGTACTTTCTTATAATGTCAAGGGCCTGTGCTCCATCCGTAAGCGTTGGCTGGCGTTGAGAGAGTTCAGGTCCTTCAATGCGACGTGATCATGGTTCAAGAGACACACTTTAAGGCTGATGGTTCATTTAAATTTGCATTTAAACACTTCCCTACCACATTTATGGCCTCTGATCCCTCTGGTAAAGCCGGAGTGGCTATTCTTTTCAGACGCTCCTCTGCCATACGTGTCAAATCCTCATTTTTAGATCCTTATGGTGGCTTCATCCTCTTGAACTGTGATCACATGAACACATCATTCACCTTGGCGAATGCTTATGCTCCCAATTCGGGTCAGATTGGATTTCTGGAAGATTTTTTTTGAAAAACTCACTGCCTTTTCCCAACCCTTCATGATTATTGGGGGGGATTTTAACTTATGTATGTCTTCCTCTAAAGATAGATTTTCCTTACTACACAAAACCCCCCCTGGTCAAGCACAACGGTCTTCTACCTCATTTCGAAAGATGGTCAGGGCTCATAACTTGTTTGACGCTTGGAGAGTAAAACATCCAATCGCTAGACAATTTTCCTTTTTCTCACCCTCATGCAAACTATACACGAGACTAGATCATGTTTTCATTACCGCTCCACTGCTGTCCTATTTAACCGACTCTAATATTCACTCGATTACATGGTCAGACCATGCGCCCATCTCATTAGACCTCCTCATGTCTGCGCCTACTCCCAGAACGTGTCACTGGCGTCTTAATGAGTCCCTTCTTAATACCCCTGATGTTCATTTACACTTACAACACCAATTATCCAAATTTTTTCAACTCAATGAAGGCTCGGTGTCTGAGGTCTCTACCCTGTGGGAGGCTCATAAGGCTTTTTTCAGGGGCGAATACATTGCTGCTGGATCTCGCCTTAAGAGAGATCGTGCTCTCCAATGCACGACTCTATTAGCTGACTTAACAAAAGCTGAGAGGAATCTTCTTAGTTCTCCCACGGTGGACCGCCTTCGCATCGTGACTTCCCTGAGAAACCGTATCAAGTCACTTGATTTAAACAGAATTGCTAAGTCTATGCTCTGGTCAAAGCAAAAATTCTATGAATTTGCCAACAAACCTCACAGAATTTTGGTCAATAGATTAAAACCTCGCCCCCATTCCTATCTACCTGATTTCATTCTCCAGTCGAATGGGCTTCCTACTTACTGCCCTCAAGGTATGACTAAAGTGTTTGGACATTTTTACCAAGACCTGTACAACTGTTTATCTAAAGACTCAGAGTCCCAGTTTTCCCAGGAGAAATTTGACGCCTTCGTTGACTCCCTTAAATTACCCAAACTATCCCCAGGTGATCGGTCCGGCCTTAACGCACAGATCAGTGCTGAAGAAATCTCTTCGGTCATTAAAGAACTCCCATCTCATAAATCTCCAGGCCCTGACAGACTCCCTTACTCCTATTATAAGAAATTTCTCCCAGAGTTACTTCCCCATATGGTATCTTTATTTGCTTCACTGATGAAAGGGACTGTACCATGCTCTCAATTCTTACATGCTTACATAACGGTTATTCCGAAACCAGACAAAGACCCATCAAGCCCCATAGCCCTCCTGAATTCCGATTATAAAATATTCACTAAAATATTGGCGAACAGACTTTCCCTTTTCCTTCCATCTCTGATACATAGGGATCAAGTAGGCTTTGTTGCCACTAGACATGCAGGGGACAACACAAGACGAACCATTGATCTTATTGACCTTCTGACCAAGACTGGGAGACCTGCTATTGTATTGAGTCTGGATGCGCAGAAAGCTTTCGACCGTCTAAATTAGTCTT
This sequence comes from Rana kukunoris, assembly GCA_029574335.1. NCBI lineage: Eukaryota > Metazoa > Chordata > Amphibia > Anura > Ranidae > Rana > Rana kukunoris. The sequence continues at coordinate 512,735,796 of CM056051.1, read as the reverse complement.
TTATGTTTGCCACTTTGACGAAATACGGTTTTTCGGGCCCATTAATGCAGGCTTTAAAAGCGCTTTACTCCACACCAACTTCTCAGGTTCGACTGGCATCTTGTCTCTCACCGTCCTTCTTCTTGAGTAATGGTACTAGACAGGGTTGCCCCCTATCCCCTTTGCTATTCATCTTAAGTCTCGAGCCTTTGGCTGCAGCTGTTAGGTCCCACTCAGATATACGGGGGGGTGACGCTGAGGCGTGAGGAGTACAAGCTTTCGCTTTTTGCAGATGACATATTGTTAACAATCACCCGCCCACATATCTCCCTCCCTTCCCTCCATGTAACTCTAAACTTATTTGGTAGCCTATCCGGTTTTAAGATTAACCCAACTAAGACGGAGGCCCTTCCTATAAATGTCCCAGCAGATACACTTGCCTCTATACAGAGTAACTTCAATTACCGTTGGTGCACCCACTCCCAGAAATATTTAGGGGTACGCCTGACCAACCTCTATTCAACCCTATACCAGGCTAATTTCCCTCCTTTATTCATGGTAATAGGTAGATTGCTGAAGTCATGGACGAAGCTCCCGTTGTCTCTCATTGGAAGGGTAAATGTTCTCAAAATGTCTATACTCCCTAAACTACTATATTTATTTGAAACTCTCCCAGTATTGATTCCCATGAGCCAACTGAAAGCATTACATAGGAATTTTCTAAACTGTGTCTGGAACAACGCCTCCCATAGAATAGCTAACTCAGTTCTCATGGCCCCCCACTCACAGGGTGGTCTAGGAGCCCCTGATATAATTAAATACTATTATGCGACTCACTTGAAGGCCATAAAGTCTTAGACGTCTAGATTTGCCCCAAACAGGTGGTCTGAAATAGAGATGGGAATTACAGTCCCTGCCCACCCATGCTCCTTACTATGGCCCTCGCATGATAAATCGTTTGCTCTCTTAAAAAAGGTCTGTCTAAACCCAATGCTATTCACTCTTTTAATATGGAGGCGCTGTTCTGGTAAATTTTCATTATCGTCCCATTGCCCACCCCTGATAAATATTCTCTTTAACCTGGAAATTCCTGATAGTTTGTCCTATGACTCTATGCTGCCCTGGACTCAAGCAAACATATTCCAATTACGACACCTAGTACACCCAATAACACGTACACTACTATCTTTCACAGACCTACAGTCAAAACATAAAATTCCAAAATCTCTTTTTTATTCCTTCCTCCAGATTAGACATTTTTTTACATCCCTGTCCCCCCAACTGACCCTTAGCGTTCCTACTGATTTTGAATTATTATGTTCTAGAGGCCCTCACGAACTTCACCAGATCTCCACTATCTACAAAATCCTACACTCAGCTTCTCCCCTCTCTGAAAACACCCATTTATATATGAGGAAATGGTCCCACATACTGGGTAAACCCATCTCAATGGGAGACTGGTGACGAATTTGGGATGCTACTTCAAGAGTCTCTAGATGTGTGGGCCAGAAAGAAACTGCATATAAAATACTTATGTTCTGGTACAGAACCCCAGAATTTCTGGCGGCACGTGGATTGACCCCACATAGCCAATGTTGGAGATGTATTTCCTCTGTGGGTACCCACCTCCACATCTTTTGGGATTGTCCATTAATCACTCCCTTCTGGTCACAGGTTCATGATCTCCTTGAGAAGGTCCTAGGGATCAACGTACCTTTTCAACCTTTATATATGTTGCTAGGCCTACCTTTCCCGAAAATCTCAAAAACTCTTTGCAAATTGGGGGCTTTTCTTTTACTGGCAGCTAAACGTGTCATCCCACAACGCTGGAGGGATACCTCCCCTCCCACCTTTGCACAATTCTTATCAACAATTGCTGATATTAGAAGGCTGGAACATCTTACAGCTGTCATAGATGATTCCTTACCCAGATTTGAAGCTATTTGGGAGAGATGGGACTCTTCTGAGTTTAATACAGAGCCTCATCCCACCCCACCATAACTGATTACCCATTGCCCATACCTCACAACTGCTTCATATAGGATAATAGCCCTTTCTTTCTTTTCTCGCTTTTTACTTTTCCTATGTATAAGTAATAATTTGTTTATATAGGTTTCTACTCAGCAGAGCCATGATTAGCTGTTCTTGTTAAACTCGCTACTTATTTCCTAATTTTTGGTTCTTTTTTTCTTTGTATTATTGTTATAACAAACATGTATACATCCAGGCCTGTATGTTTCATGCTGACAATGTAATTGATTATTTCCTATACTCTCGACCAATCAAATGTCTGGATTTTTGTTATTATTTTGTATGACTTAAAAATCTTTAAATAAACAGTTAAAAAAAAAAAATGTTTGTATTTTTATAACAACGCTTGTTTTAGTCCATTAAAATCACACTTTTTGCAGAATTATTTTACATTGTATGTATGACTTAAAACAGCTTTCCAGATAGTTGGCAAATTCTTGTGCTTAATGTTAATGGTCATTGAGCCATTTGGCTAGCTAGAGGAATATTTGATATAATGTAATATAATATAATATATTATAATATAATACACCATATACTTGCCCCCAGTTACCAACCATTATTTAACCCTTACACTGTAAGGCCGCGTACACACGTCGATTTTGCCCGCTGAACTCATGGACCGTTTCAGAGACAAATGTGGTGTACGGGCTAGCGGACAGATTTGTCCATCGGACAAATTTCAAAGCATGCTTTGAAATTTGTCCGCTACAAACCTGTCCGTCGGATATGTCCGCTGGTTAGTACGGAAACCAGCGGACATACTCCCGCACATGCGTCGTACTGTGATGGATCCGACGCATTCGCGCGGAATTTTACTTCCTGGTGCGGTGACGTGGCGGCGTCAACGTACCGCCGCCACCACGCTGTCTGCCGGCGGGGATTTTGATCCGATGGTGTGTACACGCCATCGGACCGAAATCCGAGAGACTTCCGCTTAAACTTCCGTCGGACAAGTTTGAGCGGAAATCTCATCATTTAGAGGCTAAGGGTCGCTTTTGTCCAAAAAGTTGGCTTTAACCTTTTACATACAGCTACTGTATATTTAATTTCTTTATTTAGCCTAAATACATTAGCTTTTTTTCTAAAATATTTTAGCAAAAAAATTCAAATTCAGCTAATTTTAGCAAACATCAGCAAAGCTTTGCAAAGTATTTTACTTAACATCTGGTGAGCCCAAAGCAGTATTCTCCCAGGGCTTGCTTAATTTCCTATAAAGCTTCCTAAAATCTTGTTAAAGCTACAACCAGCAGTCCTATTGGGTCTATTATGAAAGATTCAAAATTGAAGGTGCTCAGCCACTTCCTGCTTAGTCGGCAGTAAAATGACCGCCTGTAAGGAGCTTTCCTGGGTGAACATTACATGCTGTCCTCTAGGCGCTCAGCAGCGAGATGTGTCACCTGCTGTGTCCACCGGACACAGTGCAAGACAGATTGTTGTACTGGGCCTGATCCCAGTACCATGTGATGACTGTGACCAATCACAGTGATCACTTGTCAATAGTACACAATGACTTTCATTCATAGCCACTCATTGTGTACTATTGTGATCTCTGTGAATGGTCACAGTGATCCCACAGTTCAGCAGACATATACCATATGATAGCTGTAGCCAATCACAATAGTACACAATGGCACATAAATAGATTCCATTCATAAAAATGATTGCTTATAAAAGTGATCATATCATCATTGAAATAAGAAATCATAGTGAAAAAGTTACCTCCCCAAAGCAGTACAGTGTCACTATGGTGACACTGTACTGCTTTGATCACGGTATTACAAATAAAAATATTAATAAAAAAGAGAATTTTTTTTAAAGTTAAAAAAAATATTTGTATTTTTACATGTTATCACCAGTAAGTGTCCCTGATTACCACAACACAAGTCATATGATGACACTGTACTGCTCTGGTGACAGTATGTAAACAAACGTGAAAACAAATATGTATTTAATTTCTTAATTTTCCTAAAAAATGTGAGAAAAAAAAACTTGCCATGCCTTTTATGAAATGCCCTGGACTGTCTACTTTCCAAAAATAGGTACTTTGGGGGGAACGTGTACTGTCCTGGCATATAAAGTGATTGTAAAGTATTTTTTTATGTTTTTAAAACATGTTATACTTACCTGTTCTGTGCAATTGGTTTTGCACAGAGCAGCCCAGATCCTCCTCTTCTCAGGTCCCTCTTTGCTGCTCCTAGCCCCTCCCTCATATTGAGTGCCCCCACAGTCAGTAGCTTCCTATGGAGGCACTGAAGCCAAGACATAGCTCCCTGTGTCCATGCAGCCGAACTGCCCCGCCCCCTTTTCCCCCAGTTTGGCTGACTGACTTTAATTGACAGCTGCGGGAGCCAATGGTGCTGCTGCTGTTTCTCAGCCAATCAGAAGGAGTATCCCGGACATCCATGGACATCGCTGAAGAGAGATGGGGCTCAGGTAAGTAATTAAGGGGGTGCTGGGGAGGCTGCTACACACAAAAGTTTTTTTTATCTGAATGCATAAATTGCATTTAGATAAAAAAAAAACTCCTGCCTTTACTCCTTTATGGGCCCCAAGAAATTAGATAGGCCATCAGTACATCAGGACTGATCAAATTTCAAGTATATATACCATAGTTTGTAGATGCTATAACTGTTCTACAGACTAAATAATATACACTGGATTTAGTTATTTTTACAAGAGAAATGTAGCAGAATACATTTTGGCTTAACCACTTAATCACCGCCGAATTACGGCTACAAGGCGGTTTCTTAACTCTGGGAGGACGTCCATGGACGTCCTCCCAGAATCGTGCTCCCGCTCGCCCCCTGGGGCGCGTACACGGGAGTGTCCGTGACCGCCGGGTCCAGAGTACCCAGCGCATCACAGATCGTGGTAAATTGACGCTGACGGAGCGATCACATGTAAACAAACCGGCGTCATTTGACCCTGCAATACCCTGCGCAATACTCTGCAATACCCCCTGCGCAGTACTCAGCAATTCCCCCGTACAATACTCTGCAATACCCCCGCACAATACTCTGCAATACCCCCGCACAATACTCTGCAATACCCCCGCACAATACTCTGCAATACCCCCGCACAATACTCTGCAATACCCCCTGCGCAATACCCTGCAATACCCCCTGCGCAATACTCTGCAATACCCCCTGCGCAATACCATGCAATACCCCCTGTGAAATACTCTGCATTACCCCCTGCGCAACACTCTGCAATACCCCCTGCGCAGTACTCTGCAATACCCCCTGCACAATACTCTGCAATACCCCCTGTTTAATACTCTGCAATATCCCCTGCGCAATACTCTGCAATACCTCCTGCACAATATCCTGCAATACCCCCAGCACAATACTGTGCAATACCCCCGAACAATTTTCAGATATTGGAACCATAGCTTGTGGACACTATAACTTTCGCAAAGACCAAATAATATACACCAAAAGAAAGCTCCATTTGTGGGAAAAAAAGGACAAAAATGTAATTTGGGTACAGTGTTGTATGTAATTGTCATTCAAAATGTGAGAGCACCAAAAGCTAAAAATTGGTCTGGTTATTAAGGGGGCTTAAGTGCCCAGTGGTCAAGTGGTTAAATGTATGAAAAAATATTATTTATTCGCAAAATTTTATAGAAACCAATAAACCAATAAAAACGTTTTTTTTTTTTCAAAACTTTTTGGTATTTTTAAAGCAAGAAAGAATAAAAACCCAGTGGTGTTTAAATACCACAACACAAAGAAAGCCCTACCTGTCTCAAAAAGTGATAAAAACTTAATTTGGGTACACAATGTTTGCATGACTGAGTAATTGCCATTCAAAATGTGACAGCGCTGAAATCTGAAAGTTGGCTTGGGCAGGAAGGGGATGAAAGGTTCCAGTATTGGAATGTATGTTAAATACATGTTTGTATCTAATTCTGAGCATAATTTTTTTTTTAGCTTTTACCAACTAAGTGACATTGAAACTAAACAAACTGCACATTATCTGAGCATTCTCTGTGTAATATTATTTCTAGATATAGAGCACTTTGCACTTTGTAGGACGTTTACTGAACACTGTTCCTCAAATGTAAAAAATATGCATAGGCGGTAAAAAAAAAATACTGATTTAACCACTTAAGACCCGGACCAAAATGGCCTTGCCCCTTTTTGCGATTCGCACTGCGTCGTTTTAACTGACAATTGCGCGGTTGTGCGACTTGGCTCCCAAACAAAATTGGCGTCCTTTTTTCCCCACAAATAGAGCTTTCTTTTGGTGGTATTTGATCACCTCTGCGGTTTTTATTTTTTGCGCTATAAACAAAAATAGAGCGACAATTTACTTTTTGCTATAATAAATATCCCCCAAAAATATATAAAAAAAACTATTTTTTTCCTCATTTTAGGCCGATACGTATTCTTCTATATATTTTTGGTAAAAAAAATTGCAATAAGCGTTTATCGGTTGGTTTTCGCAAAATTTATAGCGTTTACAAAATAAGGGATAGTTTTATTGCATTTTTATTATTTTTTTTTTTTTTTTTACTACTAATAGCGACGATCAGCGATTTTTTTCGTGACTGCGACATTATGGCGGACACTTCGGACAATTTTGACACATTTTTGGGACAATTGTCATTTTCACAGCAAAAAATGCATTTAAATTGCATTGTTTACTGTGGAAATGACAGTTGCAGTTTGGGAGTAAACCACAGGTGTGTGTGTTTACAACTGTAGGGGGGTGTGGCTGTAGGTGTGACATCATCGATCGCGTCCCCCTATAACAGAGAAGTCCCCCCACAGAGAAGCACGGGGAAGCCGTGTTTACACACGGCTCTCCCCGTTCTTCAGCTCCAGGGACGGATCGCCGCACTGCAGCGGCGATCAGGACCGCGAGTCCCACAGTCCCGGTCCTGGAGCTTCGAACCGGGTCACGGAAGTGCGCCGAGGGCGCGCGCCCGTGACCCACGGCTGGGTACTAAAATCAATGTATATATACGTTGATGTGCCCAGCCGTGCCATTCTGCCAACGTATATGTGCAGTAGGCGGTCCTTAAGTGGTTAAACTTGTAAACAAAAAATGCCAGAAAAAGCTTTGTCTTCAAGTGATTACCACTTTAATTTTCCACTGTGTGGAAGAAAAAAAAAAACGGCTCTACTGCTATCCCTAATGTTTACAAGACCAAGATAAAAATAAATAAATATAATAATAATAATATAAAAACCAAAATATATATTTTGTTTCATATGTGAAATTACTTTAGAGCATGACAAACATGAAACAGATACCGAGATCAGAACACAAAAAATACTACCAGAGAATATATATATTTTAAATTGTAACCATCCCTTTAAAGTTCTGCAATGTATCTTACCAGATGCTGAAGGACAGAGGACCAGCGCAAAGAGTAGAGACCACACAAAGGTTGTCATCTCTGGAGACCAGCAGTATTCCTGTCTCCCCTTTCCTTGTTAGCTGTATAGATAGTTCATCCAGTAAGCCCAGTATAACATTCATTACATATCAACAGTCCGTGCGTGTATACCATAAACATGTGACGCAGGACCAAGCTGACACAGTGTGTAAAAATCACCCATGGGACCAAAGTTCAGTTGCATTAGTTGCTATTTAGCACAGAAACTCCCTTAAAAAACTGACCCTGTACAATCAAGATAAGAAAGGTGCCAGGGTAAGGATTATATGGATTTGTTCTTGTGTACAAAAAGTAATCAAAATAATAATAAAATAAAAAATTGAATAGTGAATCCTCAGAACCTCCAAAATAGTGTTTACAACATATATAATTTTTGAACATACATGTGAGATGATCTTAAAGAGATATAAATAAATGAGAATGCATCTCAATAATGTAGTAGGCAGCACAATGACTATATTGTACCTGTTATTATGTGTACATTTTTATACTAAAAGATCGCTAAACCCACCTATAAAAGCGGAGTTTCACCCAAAAAGTGGAACTTCCGCTTAATCCACTCCTCACCCCCTTACATGCCACATTTGGCATGTCATTTTTTTGGGGGGGGAATAGGGGCTCCAGTAGGAGTGGGACTCCCTGTTCCACTTCCTCCTTCCGCCCAGGGACCGCTTAGGCCAGGGGTCTTCAAACATTCTAAACAAAGGGCCGGTTTATTGTCCTTCAGACTCATGGAGGGCCAGGCTTTGAAAAAGTTCCTGGCATCAGTGGGAGTAGATATCAGGTATTATTAGTGGGGAGGAAAAGTGCCCCATTGCTGGTATCATAGGGAGGAATATTGCCCCATTAGTGGTATCAGTGGGAGAAATAGTGCTTCATTGTTGGTGTCTGATAGCAGAATAAGGTCTTGTATCAGTGGGAGGCATAGTGCCCCAAGGGCCGGAAAAAGGCAAGCAAAGGGCCATATCCGGCCCCCGGGGCCACAGTTTGGAGACCACTGGCTTAGGTGGTACGTCATATCGCCTACGGCGTTCCCTCCCTGTAGGCGATCACCTGGGACACATGACAGGTCCCAGGCGATCGCCTGTCCACTCAGGGAGCGATGCGCCATTCGCGCATTCGCAGTGAGTGCCCGGCCGTGAAGCCGAAAGCTGTCATGGCTGGGTGCCCACAGTTACAATGGAGGCGACAGCGGAGAAGGGGGGAGAGGAGCGAAGCTCCGGGCGGCATGTCGCTGGACCGTGGAGCAAGTAAGTGTATGTTTATTAAAAGCCAGCAGCTACACTTTTTGTAGCTGCTGACTTTTAATAAACATAACAAACGGCTGGAACTCCGCTTTAAATCAGAACTAGTTTCAAAGTGTAAAAAGAGAGAGTTCAAAACAGAGAGTAGTGAGTATAGGCCGTGTAGGGATGACGGGCAGAACACATGCCGCCCGTCGAGGTTCTCTCCCGGCCGTCGATGCACCCGCCCGTCGGGACAACCAGCCATTCTTCCAGGCGGGCCGTCGATAGAGAGCGTGTCTCTATTTCGACGGGCTTCCCGAAGCTCGCTGACCTACACACGGGGCCTCGCTGGACCCAGCGAGGTTTGGATTTTCAGCAACCTCGGCCGTGTGTACGGCGCTTAGGTGAACGCAACTTAATGAGATGGTGAAAAATGAGATGGTGCATGGTGGGTGTGGCCAAATTGCGTTACTACGGGATGTGTTTAAAGGGGTATGGTCTAATAAAACCTGGACCAACTCTGCTCTGGTTCAAGAGTAATTAATGTGTTTTTAAAGTCTTATGGTTTTTCACCTTAATGCATTCTATGCATTAGGGGAAAAAACTTTGCTGCAGCTCTGCCTAGAGCCCCCCTTTTTCTTACCTGATTCTATCTGATCCAGCAATGTGCATGAGCCCAGCTACTCAATGGATAGATTGATAGCAGTGGGTGCCACTGGCTCTCTCTGCTGTCAATTAAATTCAGTGCCATGGGGGCGGGCTATAATAAATATCCCCAAAAAAGCTAAGTCTATTCTTCTACATATTTTTCGGCTGTCTGTGTCAATGGATTTTTATTAATATTTTTTTTTTACTAGGAGCAGCAGGACTCAGGAGTGAGACCGCACGGGTGCCCCATGTAAAGCTACTTTCTGTGGGGGCACCATATGAAGAGGAGGAGTGCTGGTAGGGCACCCCAGAAGAAGAGGATCGAGGCTGCTCTGTGCAAAACCCTCAGGAGCGAGCCCGCACGGATGCACACAACAGGGCACCCCAGAAGAAGAGGATAAGTATAACATGTTTGTTATTTTTATTAAACAAAAACTGAACCTTTAGGCCTTCACACAGGCAGCTGTCATGCCGCTGTTAAAATCATGTTTTGTGATTTTGAAATTTCCAAGACTCCAGGCACAGCGATCACCTGCAGTTGTACATTGCGATTAGCTGTGTTTACTTGCATTTACACATGGGTGCGTTTAGCTGCGTTGGAACTATCTTTCCATTTCTGTGCTTTCTTTCCTTGTTGCCACTGCTATCCACAGGTGATATAGTACATTGCATTTACATTGCATTTATCTGCAGTTATGTACAGATAGATAGCTGTAATAAAGCGGTCCTGGACGCAGTAAAGTTTATTTCTTTTAACCGCACAAAGCCCCATGTAACAAAACCGTTGCTAAATGCAGTGTGGGAATGGGGACATAGGAAAGCATGGTCTGAGTTTAGCTGTGGTAGATAACGTGGTCTATCCGCAGCTAAAAGCAAAATGATATGCGCCCCTGTGAAAGGGGCCTAACGATAACTTTCAGGGTCAGGAGTAAGTAGCACATGGAGTTCAGAGTTTAGGAGTAAATAAAGCACAAAGTGCAAGGATCAGGAGTAATAATTCAAAGAATTCGAGGAGCAGGGGTAATCATGCACAGAATGCAGGGATCAGGAGTAATAATGCACAGAGTGCAGGGATCAGGAGTAATAGTACATACACATAGTGCCGGTATCAGGAGTAATAGTACACAGAGTGCAGGGATCAGAAGTAATAATACACAGAGTGCAGAGGTCAGGAGTAATAACACACTGAGGGTTCAACAAAGGAATTCAGATTGAAGCCTTCAAAATGGAGAGCCTCCAGTCAATCCTATTAGTCATAAAATTAAGAGACTGGATGCTGTCAGTAGACCTATTGGATGCCTATCTACGTGTGCCTATACACCACGCATTTCAAATATATCTGCGATTTTCAGTCAATCATCAACATTTTCAATTCCAGTGCCTTCCATTCAGCATCTCCTCCACTTCCAGAACTTTTACAAAGGCTCTTCTTCCAGTGATTGCATTTCTAAGGGAGAAAGGCCTGAGACTTCATCACTATTTGGACAACATTTTACTTCTAGCAGACAATCAAGATACACTGATTCATCACCGGGAAAAACTGATCAACACACTTCAGAGTTTTGGGTGGCTGATCAACTGGAAAAAAAGCAATCTTCAACCTACACAGAACATGATCTTTCTAGGGGCGCAAATCAACACTCTGTCTAACAAAGTCAGTCTACCTTGAGAAAAGATAGATCTGTTGATTTGGAAGTTAAAAAGATTAATGACAACAACATTTCTTCCAGCAAGAGTCTGTCTGAGCACATTAGGCTTAATGTCGGCCACTTTCCCGATGAACCAGTGGGTACAGTGGCACATGAGGAAGATGCAATCCTCATTCCTCGACCAATGGAACAGGACATCAATGCTCCAGCCGATTGCCATTCACTGCAGAGTGAAACGGTCGGTTTGGTGGTGGATGAATACAGAAGACCTAAAAAGGCACAGACCTATACTTCTCCCAGAACCAGAGGTAATCACATCAGATGCCAATCAGGCAGGATGGGGAGCCCATTATCGGGACCAGGCGGTTCAGGGGCAATGGCAATCTTACGCAGTGAGCATGATATCGAATGTTCTTGAACTCAGAGCAGCCTTTCAAGCCCCCCTGGCTTTCGGCCCATCAGTGAGGGGGAAAAGTGGACAATAAAGTGGCAGTGACATACATTTAGAGACGGGGGGTTCCAGGATCCAGAGAGACTCCATATAACGGCATGGATGTTGAGAGGATTCGGTTCCTAGAACAAGGCTGTTCCCAGGAAGTCGTTTCAATGCTACTTCATGCAAGGAAGTGGAAGTGGACGTAACCAACGTTACTTATGGTAGGATATAGGACAGATTTATGATCATGACCAAGCAAAATGGATGGGATCCACCAAATCCACAAGCTTGGAATTTCTTCAAACAGGTTTATCCAAGGGACTCAGTTCAAGCACCCTGAAAGTTCAGATTTCATCATTATCTGCAAAAATAGGGTTTAGATGGGCCTCACACCCTCTCATAATCCAGTTTACTAAAGCTTGTGTTAAGATCAGGCCTCCAAGAAGACTGAAATTTCCATCATGGGATTTATCAATAGCCCTGAAAACACTGTCAGGTTCACCTTTTCACCCAGCGGATTTGATTACATTATGGAATTTAAAACTGAAATTAACATTTCTTATCGCCATCACAGCTAAAAGTGTCTCGGAGATACAGGCGTTAATGATTTCAGACCCTTATTTGATCTTTTACCCAGAGAGGGTAGAGAGACCGTTTCACTCCAAAAGGTGTCATCATCTTTCCACTTTAATCAGGAAATCAACCTTCCCTCATTTACTGATGATCAATGGCAACCACATGCCTTGGACATTACGACCACTATTAGGAACTACCTGACAGCTACTATTTCTTTCAGGAAGACCGAAAATCTATTGGTGATTCCTCACAGGGGAAAAAGAGGCAAATAGCTGAATCTCGAACCATCGCATCTTGGTTGGTCAAGGTCATCAAAAAAGCCTACGACATTCAGAATTTGCCAATACCTGGAGACATTAGGGCTCATTCAACAAGGGCAGTGGCAACTTCCTGGGCAGCATATTGCAGGGTGTCACCAGAGACAATCTGCAAGGCATACATTTATGTCCCACTACAGGGTAGATTCAACAGTGTTATATCAACAGTAGAGTTTGGTAGATCAGTTATTAGGCCCAATTCTACTACCATAGGATGAATAAATTCTGTTATTTTACTTGCACCCTCCTGACTGGTGAGTTGTTTCCCAATGTGTGTACTGCCATGACGGGTCAGGAAAACGGAAAATTGCATACTCACCTTTCTGTAATTTTCCTTAGCTGACGCATTTCCATGGCAGCACACAGCATCCCACCCTTCATTAGATGATAGCTACAGAGAGTTAGATGGGATGTCTCTCCTTCAAAATGTATAGTTAACCTATCCTGTCAGGTTGTGGGGGCAAAGTCACAACCCAGTGTGTGTGCTACCATGCAAATGCCTCAGGAAAGGTAGATTAGGGAAAGGTGAGTATACAATTTTCCATTTTATCTGCTTCTAGACTTTATTGTTTAGTAAATAGCTTGTGACATAAATGCCCATAACAATGTATACGACTCTGATAGCAACATTAGATTCAAAGCTCATTCCAGGGCAAAGATTAGTGATAAAGTAATTTCATGCATCACAGTCCTCTGTCACAAAGTATGGAAAATACCAGCAATATATACATAAGTAAAATAAACACTGCAAGATTAACCTCTTATGCAGCATGTATGTAATCACTTATATTGTAAAATAAATTATAATATATATTTATAAATTAAGTTATATGTCACTATTAATCTCCTTTGTTGAAGTTCCTTAGTTCTTTCTCTCCTGGTTTAGTTTGTCATTTCATATTTATTTATATACAGTATATATATTTGCACACAGGTGAATAGTGACTTAAAACTAAAACTCAAAGAGCAATTTTAATTAGGTCAACAGCTACAAATACTGTACTTACTGAGTTTAAACAAGCAGGTAATTACCAGCTCATGGAATCCAGTGATGTCATCCCTAGAGTCGATTTTTAGCTGGGCCTTGGATCCCTAGCACTGCCATCTTGGATGGGAGAGTGACTTATTGATGTCTCACAGCTTGTTCTTTACTGCACATTCACTAACTTATGTACCAGGAGACTACAGGCAATGGAAGGGTTGCCCAAGGTTATGTAATTGTCATCCAGCTGACGATTAATGAAGTTGGAGTGGGTACTTGTTACAAAAAAGGTACCCACTCCCCCACCCCTTAAAAAATTAGGCTACTTTTCTACTGCATATATGTTACAATAGTTATCTTGATTATCGACCGTGACCTGTGACCTCTGCCCATGCTATGTGTGTTTTTTTACTTTTTAATGTAAGTATTTTTTGTATAGATGGCAATCAGATTCACAGTAAACCTTTTCTTCTCATATTCATTTTCATTTCTACATTCCCCCCTTCCTTTAATCCACAATTTTGTGTATTCCTCCATTTATTCTGGCCATTCTACTATGGGCACATATGGGAGCTCCACATGAAAAACAAAAAACAAAATAATATTATATATATATATATATTTATTGGTTATTTATTGTTCTAATTGTTTTCTTCTGTTATTATTATTATATTATTTTGTAGAAGCTACTGTAAAGCTCCCGAAGAAGCGTCCATACAGTGCGAAACATGTTGGGCTAAGTCCTGTGTAACATCCCATCCTACGGAAAATTCTAGAGGCCTTCAAACCATAAACTGAATGGTTGCAAGTTCTCCACTACTGTTGTTGCCTTTTGTATAAATTTCATTGATAGGTGGTTTGTTACATTACTGTGCTTATTTATTTGCCATTAATCGTGGCAAATTGTAATCTGTAATTTTTATTTCTTTTTTAATAATTGTATATCTCGTTTTTTATGTAATAAATACTCAATTTTTAATCTTACTACGCCTAGAAAGTCCATTGTCACTTCTATACACACGTGTACTTCATATACATACGTGTATATTTAATTCCTAAATACTTTTCTACTGCAGAAAACATAGAAACATAGAAAAGTGACAGCAAAAAAAGATTAAATATTGATGGGTCAGAGGTAACATAATTTAAGATTTGTTTTCTCATTTGCCCTTTATAGATGTTTTTGAACTATGGGGGAGGGTAGGGGGTTGCTCTACCTCTTTGGGTGGAGAGTGCCCTAACCATCTACCTTCTGTACTGTATGTGTTTAAATAGTAGGACTCTTGAGTTAATATATATAATATAACACTAAGACACTAAGTGGGGGGTGGTAGGAGATAGGAGGGTGTGGGAAGTCATTCCAGATAAGCTTAGTTGTTTTCAAGAAGCTTATGCTCTCATTTTGTATTCATTATCTCTTACACTGGTATAGTTCATTGTTTAGGAGAGAAAATAGTGAACAAAGTGTGCTACGATATATAGGTTTGTGTATCGCAATGTAATGTTTTTTTGTAATGTTATTTAAAGTGTACTGACTCTATTCGGAAAACAAACTTAAACTTGAATGAAAAAAAAAAAAAAAAAAAAGATCAAATAGCCCATTGAGTCTGCCCTTTTTTTTTTGGTCTGAGTATAGATGTATGCTTGTCCAAAAGATGTTTGAAGCCATTTACTGTTGACTGTCTCACTACCTCTGCTGAAAGTTTATTCCACTTCTTGTTTTAGGTTTCATATTAAAAAACTGCCCTTCATCTAAACCTTATTCACCCCCTTGATGTATTTAAAGGTTTCAATCATGTCTCCCCTTTCCCTTCTTTGCTTCAGACTGTACATATTAAGTTCCTGAAGTCGCTCTCAATATGTTTTATGCCCCAGACCATTCACCTTTTTTGTTACCCATCAACATGATGGCAGAACCTTAGGGAACTTCACATAGCCAACAACCATGGATGAACTGAAACCAAAGCAAAAGATGAATTTCAGTCTTTCATGATTTTGTGCTAATAAAGCCTTGCCAATATTTTAAATAACGGCATAAAAGTGATTAAAAACACTACCTACTGAGGAAGCTCAATCACAGGGCATAACGTGCATAGGTGGAAGGAGTCAAGCTGTGACGTCACATCACAGCCACCCAAGGTTATGTGATGAGCCATGGCTTATAAGGATATTTGAATGTTTTTTTTTAAAGAAGTTTGTAAGTGTTTTTACAGTTTTTCTCTATTGGTTTGGCTCATTTCTTGAAACAGAAATGACATTCTCAAAACAACATGGACAAATCTCCAAACCACTTCGCAATTGTTCACAACTGAATGGCATTTCTCATTCATTTAATCAAATTGCAAATGTCTCAGTACATGTCTCAATGTCTCAGTACATTTCTCAAATGATTTAGTACAAGTAACCTACATTTAGCACAATTTCCAATTGAATAGATCATGTTGATCCAAACTGATTGTCATTTCTCAGTCTAAATGGTCGTTCTCTCCAAAACCTGTCAGCGTCATTTCATTGTTTAAGTCATCACATGCACAATAGTCTGTTAAATTGTCAAAATTATTCAGGAACACAATACAATGAATACCATATATGAATCTCTTGGAACATTTGATAAAATCATTACAGCAATTGACAGTCAGGTAAAACTAGAACTTGAACGAAGGAGGAGTTGGTCTCAGATAACCAATCAAACAGTATGTTTAGTTACCTGACAGGTACTGTCCATTACTGTATTGTGAATGCTGCAAAACATGTATATATAGAGATTGACCATGCAGGACCAGTACAATGTCTGAACATGGAGGCACCTGGCCAAGTAGATGAACACGGGCAACTGCCTGCCCATGGAAGAGGAAGAGGAAGAGGAGGAGGAGTAAGGGTGCGTGATGGTGGAATAGGGGGAAGAAGCTGAGGAGCACGAAGACACCATGCTGTCCCTAATGAAGTTTGGGCGACAATTATAGACCATGTCATCAACCATGCCCTCACAATCAATGATGGAATTATATAATGTATAGGACAGGACACTGTGCATAGAGCAACAAATATGTTTATTTACTCATTTGCGTATTCATTTAGTGTGTGTGTGTGTGATAGGCCTACAGTATTACAGTATCTTACTTCAGTGGGATGTTACGTATGATACTAATCATGACAAGACAAATATTGTAGAAAATAAACTATGGAATAGTTTATTTTCTACAATATTGATAATACAGTTTACAGTAGTATTCCAGTATTACAGTAAAAACTGCAGCTTACTGTATGATGCAATTATCATTCTAATCCTTATTTTGAAGAATATAACCTACAATACAGTAAGTAAAAGGGTCAAAGAGCTGCAATTACAGTAGCGCCTCCCATGGAAATCTATCTAATAATGTTACAGTAACATTTCAGTAATTTCATAATTTTTCCCCTCCCCTTTCTGTGAAATACCCCCTGTAGTACCTCTGCATAGGGTACATGTACCCCAGGTTTGGATCCACTGGAATACTGGTCAGTAGTATATTGAACTTGTGCAGAACATAGAACATTCCTATGTAGCTGTCTGTAACTGTATTGTATGGGGATGAGGCTGGCTTCAACCTGGCCAAGGGTCGAAGACGTGGCCGTAATTTTATTGGTCACTGGGCCATGGTGGATGTCCCAGGCCAGCGAGGGGGCAATATAACTATGTGTGCTGCCATTTCTGAGAATGGTGTGGCCACTCACATGCCCAGTCTTGGCCCATACAAAACACAGAAGCTCCTCATCTTCTTGGACCACTTTCATTTGGATTTGATCCCAGAAAATGAGAGAGGTCTCATAGGGCCTCACCTACCACAATATAGAATTGTATGGGACAATGTGAATTTCCACTGTGGCCCGCTTATCAGGGCCTGGTTCACTGCTCATCCAAGGATGGATATTGTGTTCCTATCACCTTACTCTCCTTTCCTCAATCCTATTGAGGAGTTTTTTCTGCGCTTTGAGGTGGAGAGTGTATGAGCATCAGCCTCAAGATCAGAGGTCCCTGCTCCATGCAATAGACGCTGCCTGTGAGGATCAATGGAGCGATCCCCGCTGAGCAAGTGTACTGATCCGCCCCGTGTGAAAGGGGCCTTACAGTAGTTGTGAAACTCGAGCTTTATTTACAGCATTGTAGGCTAAATTTACAGTAAGGCCTCTTTCACGCGGTGCGGACCGTTTTTCGGTCCGCTCCGTGTGTGTCCATCGGCTCAGTGGGGGGGTCCGCTCAGCTGTCGGCGGACAGGACGGTCCCCGCACAATGTGCAGGGACCACCCTGTCTCTTCTCCGCTATCCCCTATGGGGAATCGGATGAAAACGGACCGTCTGTCCGTTTGCATCCGATCCAATCCACCGGACGGAAGAAAAATAGGGTTTTCTTTCGTCCGCAAAACGGATCCAGACGGACGCGGATCTTAGGCGGACGTTAGCGGATGCATCATCCGCTAACTGATCCGCTCCCATGGGCCCGATTCTAAGTCCGTTTACGGACTTAGAAAAAGCGGACCGTTCGTCCGCACGTGTGAAAGGGCCCTAATTGTCCTTGTTTTTTGTTTGTGTGTTTATATTTCCATATATAATGCTGTGTACGTTTTCTTTTTAGTCTCATGTATGGAAGTTACTTTGTGTGTGAATGATAATGGTTACAATACTGTAAAGTAATTTTTCCTTTGCAGTATGAGTGCAATGTGTGATGTCAAACCTTGGAGGCTACTCTTACCCTAAAAACTTTTCTTATTTTTCAGTTTTATACACAATTGTATTCATTTAGCTAGACAAAAACTGTACAGTAACCATTGGCAATGAAGGACTGGGCTAAGACTGAAAGGTGGACATGAGGGATATTTCAATGGTCCTCTGCCATAGAGATAAAACATCTAAACATTTTGACTTGCAGTGCTTATACAATGCCAAA
Organism: Rana kukunoris; assembly: GCA_029574335.1. Lineage (NCBI taxonomy): Eukaryota > Metazoa > Chordata > Amphibia > Anura > Ranidae > Rana > Rana kukunoris. Next base: position 512,717,617 of record CM056051.1, on the reverse strand, counting down.
GGGATGATGCATTTTGGGGGCACTGACTAGTTGAATGAAAAATAAATTTAGTTTTGACACATGAGTGAAGTGTTTTGGGAAAGATATGAACTTTTGAAGGTGAACCATGGTGTTGTGCCGAACCATCCAGGTTATTTTGGCAAAAGCACCAAGAGAGCTGAGAATGTCTGTCTGGTCTGTTTCAAGAAATGAGCCAAAGCAATTGAGAAGAATCTTTGCCATTTTGGAGGCACTGACTCTTTATATGGGAAAGGAATATGGTTTTGAAGCATGAGTGAACAGTTTTGGGAAAGATATGAGCTTTTGCAAGTGAGTTATAGTGTTGTGCTGAACTGTAAGACTGTTTTGCCAAATGATCTTAGAGTTTTGAGAATGTCATTTCGATTTCAAGAAATGAGCCAAAACAATAGAGAAAAACTGTAATCCCTTTTTTTTCTGTTAATAAATAAATAAATTATATATATATATATATATATATATATATATGTATAGATAGATAGATAGATAGAAATCACCTTCTTGTGTCTTTTATCATGGGGTTATTTTGATGACTGACCATTGAGCAAGGAGTGCATACATGGTGCATTCAGGACTAGAAGGAGGAGGAGTGTGGAGCTGATGCCCTTGCAGGTGAAGATTGTTACAGTTGAATGAGACTCTGTAGTGGGGTCTAATTTGGAGGTGAGCAGGCTTTTCACCTAGAGTTGGAGGCCACTGGACACATTAATATTTGTGAATCACTCATCACACTGTGGTGAATCGGGACTTAATGTTTAGGTATATTTTAGATGCCGTTTATGGTCATCATTTGACAATGTGACTGTATAATTCATATAGAGTTATATGCACCTAAGTATTGATTTTCATTTGTGATATACAGTTGTGCTGTACTTTTTTATGTAAAATTTGGAATAAGTGGAGGGTGTTGTGAAATCACTGGTATAGTGTTTCAGCAGCAACAATTGTTTAGAGTATTGTAGTTACACTGAGGAATTTGAGGGTTTAATTAATTACTTTGGTATAGATATTAAGCTATTAAGCTGAGACCAACTAATCATTTATTGTGGCCAGTTGGTATTCTAGTTAATACAATAAAAGTTAGTAAATGCTAGGCCCCCAAGTTAGTCCCCTGAACATTGCGGTAGCTGTAATGTTTCAAGGGAGATTTTTGGTGACTGAAGTTTCCATGTGAAGGCAGAGAAGAAAGAATTGGTGTGTATAAATTATTTAGAGGGTATAGGGCAGAGAGAAAATCCTGTAAAAAGTTAATATTTAGACTATTAATCCTGATGAGTAAGTCAAAGGGGAAACTGCATTCATTGTTTGCTATTGTGAGCAAAGTTTCGATAAGGGGGAGGAGATTAAAGTGGATGTAAACCCGAATTTTCCTTTTTTTATATCACAATGTAGGGTATAAGATTTCCTATCATCTGTGCCCAGTCTTGCCACACAGAGTTAATCCAGCTATAATTGTTTGGTGAAATAAAATGGACTTACAGAGAAAAACCTTAGTCCGTTCCGCCCCCTTGCTGTGAGTGACAGGTTATTTACATATCTCATGCACTAGCCTGAGACAGAGGCACATCCTGTGTAAAAAGTTTACAATTCACATCCCTCGCCCGTCCCCTCCTCTCCCTTCCAGCTCTCCCAGGATTGGCTGCATTTACTGTGTCTTGACTGAATGTTTCTCATCGTGGGGTGTGATCCACAGTTCAGTGTGACGAGGAAATGCATGTATATTGCAGTGAAAACACAGAAAAAAAAGCAGAATATATGCAGACAAGTGGTCTGATTTAGGTTAGATGTATCTAGTAAGAGCTGGGCAGATGAGAAGCTCGAGTGATCCGATTGTTATATTGCAGTGTGTGTGCTGAGGTCACCTGATCACAGTTGCAACATCATGTTATTTACATATCTCAAACACTAGCCTGGAGACAGGCATTATTTTTTAGTTCCCACCTCCACTCCTTTTCTGAAGTCATGTGGTTACTTTTCTGGATTTTGACTGGATGTTAGGGATCATAGCAGAATTTAGTGTAAGGAATACACAAGAGAACATGCATGTTGACAAGGGTAGTGTAAAGGTGGGTGGGGAGTTTACTGACATCACGACTCCACCCATCGAGCTCCAGACAACAGACCCATGCACAGAATCTGCAGTTTTTCGGGTCTCATAACAGACAGAGGGGAAACATTTGACAGGTAAGGATACACACAGAAGGGATGTATATCCTTATAGATCAGTACTATGGCAGTAGTTTAGAAATCCACTTTAAGATAACGGTTTTGAATGGAAGTTGTACCTGCCCTCTAAAGTATTTGAACCTGCCTATCACTCTTAAGGAGGGGTGTATGTTAGAGACAGTCATCAGGTCTACTGGTAACAATAATGACTTGTGACAATTTACCTTCAAGCCAGAATACTTCCCTAAATTCCTTTAGGATATAGGAAATTTTAGAGAGTTTGGATCTGCTAGAGATATCAAGGTGTCCTCCACACATATGGACACAGGGACATATGCTCAAGGAACAAATTCATAGACTCTGGATGTTTAGCGGGGAATGGATCAAGGCTGTCAAAAGTTCATTAGCCAATGCAAAAATGGTTGAGGATAGGGTGCAGTGCAGTTGGGTTCCTCTATGTATAGGGAACAGTTGCCAATATTTACACAGATTTTTGCTACTAACAAATAGTAAAGAAGCTTTTCTCAAAATACTGGAGTGCACAAGGCCACTCAACACTATCAAAGGCCTTATGATTGTCTAATGAAATAGGCCTCAGTATCTGGATGGGAACTGTAGATTTATCAAAATTCAGAGCACTCTTTCTACTAGCAAATAGGCTACTTTGAATATATCGTATTAAATCACGGTGTGCACAAATAAGGCATATCTAAACCAAAGAAAGAAATACTATTTTTCAGCTTCTCAGTCCTTATATGGTGGCTGTATCAGTTTTAATATCTCAGGCTTTTTTTCCTTTATTTTTACCTGCCAATTAAGCACTTCCTATCTTGGGTTGACAACATTCCATCACTGTACTGTATCTTTAGAGGAGCAGTATTGTCGCCAATGTATAAAAAGTGTGTTAGGACCACAGACCACGTAACCCTCTCCTTATCTCCATCATGTAGGGGGTGTTCTGTAGGCAAAAGAGGTAACCTGTTCAGTTATGATAAGATGTCTTTTGACAGGACAGGACAGGCTTGCGTTTCTTGCAGAATGAACAGTTTTTTTTTTATTGAAAACACTTCTAATGTATGCCTAACAAGCCTAAAGGTAGAAAATAGAAGAGGTTCACTTTCATAGTTTACATGCAAGTTAAAAAAATATATATATCAACACAACTTAAACATTGCAGTTGAATCCCTCAGAGGACAAAGTGCATGTAGCACTTGATCCATTCTGATCTGTTATGTGGCGGCACAATACAAGCTCCACCCCATGCTAAGGTCCTATTTATGGCTAATACTATGGGAAGCTAAAGCACAGAACTAGCCATGACACTTCTTACCTGCATGTACCTCTCCATCTTACTAGAACACCTGCAAAAACACAAGTTGGATAATAAGCGCAGAGAGTAGTTTCTGTGTCTACTACCTCTGCCTGCACACAGCCTTTGGCTCCTCTTCTCTGTATGCACTGGTAGATGAAGAAGCCCGTCATGCAGTCTACCTTCTCCCATTATTTTTAACCACTTAAGGACCGCCTCCTGCAGATTTACGTCGGCAGAATGGCACGGCTGGGCACATCAACGTATATATACGTTGGTTTCAGTACCCAGCCGTGGGTCGCGGGCGCGCGCCCGCGGGCGCGCGCCCGCGACCCGGTCCGAAGCTCCAGGACCGGGACCGCGGGATTCGCGGACCCGATCGGCGCTGCAGTGCGGCGATCCGTCCCTGGAGCGGAAGAACGGGGAGAGCCGTGTGTACACACGGCTTCCCCGTGCTTCTCTGTGGCCGGAGCATCGATCGCGTCATCCCTGTAATAGGGGGACGCGATCGATGACGTCACACCTACAGCCACACCCCCCTACAGTAGTAAACACACACATTAGGGCACACATTCCCTACAGCGCCACCTGTGGTTAACTCCCAAACTGCAACTGTCATTTCCACAGTAAACAATGCAATTTAAATGCATTTTTTGCTGTGAAAATGACAATTGTCCCAAATATGTGTAAAAATTGTCCGAAGTGTCCGCCATATTGTCGCAGTCACGAAAAAAATCGCTGATCGCCGCTATTAGTAGTAAAAAAAAAAATTTTTTATAAAAATGCAATAAAACTATCCCTTATTTTGTAAACGCTATAAATTTTGCGAAAACCGACCGATAAACGCTTATTGCGATTTTTTTTACCAAAAATAGGTAGAAGAATACGTATCGGCCTAAACTGAGGGAAAAAAATGTTTTTTTATATATTTTTGGGGGATATTTATTATAGCAAAAAGTAAAAAATATTGCATTTTTTTTTAAATTGTCTCTCTATTTTTGTTTATAGCGCAAAAAATAAAAACCGCAGAGGTGATCAAATACCACCAAAAGAAAGCTCTATTTGTGGGAAAAAAAGGACGCAAATTTTGTTTGGGAGCCACGTCGTACGACCGCGCAATTGTCTGTTAAAGCGACGCAGTGCCGAATCGCAAAAACCCCTTGGGTCATTTGCCAGCGTATTGGTCCGGGTCTTAAGTGGTTAATCTCTCCCTCCTTTTCTTTATCTTCTTCCTTCTCTTGGGCTCCCCTACTTTTTCTCCTACTGTGTCTCCCCAGCTGTCTTCACACTTGCAAGTGCAGAGAGCTCATCTCCTTTCCCACACTGTGCCTCTCTGGTAAACAAGACAAACAAGCCTGCCAGAGGCCAGCGCTGTCAATCAGACCTCATCAAATATTCTGCTCCTTCTGAGAAGTGTGATCAGAAAGCGGTAAGTGGTGGAAGGCACTCTGTCAATCACACTAGCTCAGCATCTGAAGCATCTATCAATCATCACAAAGTGCTACATGAATTGAGTGAGTGAGTGAGTGAAAAACGTACATAGCGCAGCACATGCAAAACTTAATCGCCTCTGGATTGTGTCCCCTGTTGGTCAGAAGGACAAGAACATTTTTATGGTGAGACTTTTCTATAAAATTCATGCATTGCTAATGGTTACCAACCAGTTTAGAGTGTATGAAATGGGAGCTTCTGAGATAAGGGGCCAGATTCAGGTACATCTGCGCATTATTGGACCGGCGTAGCGCACCGCCTTTACGTTAGACTTGCGCAATGTAGCCGCGTAATTACCCTATTCTCGTAGCTTTTACGCAGAAATTTGCGCATGCGTAACATTATTTCAGAGGCGTAAGGCGGAGTAATACAAATTGGGAAGGACGTGGGCGTGTTACATTGAAATGAGCCATGACCCCATGCAAATGAAGGGCCGGCCGGCTTGCGCATGCACGCTTGAAGAAGACCATGGTCAGCACCTCTGTGCGCATGCTCACAACTCGGGAACGGCGCAATCAGTGAAATTGGAAGTGGACTAGGGCAACTTAGTGAACTACGCAAACAGCATAAATAGAAAAAGTACATCCCTTTGTATCCCTTCCTATACAGCAAGGTGCTTTTGTTTATTAGCATTTGTTTGTTTGTTTGTTTGTGACGTGTCTTTGAGATATTTGGGGACTGTTTTGCAGAGTGATTTTTGTCTTTTATGTGTTTTCTTTGTTGTTATTTTGTTTAAATTATATTTTTGCTGGGCATTTTTTATTTTTGCTCGTCATTTATTTTATTTGTTTGGTTCTGTTTGTGTATGATTTTGGAATGTGGGGGCGATATTCCTGCGGGAAAAGGGGTGTCACCCTCATTTGTGGTGGAGAAGTGATCCCCAGGTCCGTGTGAATGGTGTATGAATGTACAGTGACATAATTGGAGCCCTGGCATGGCGTTGCTGCTCACAAGTCCTGCATGGTGGGCTTGTGCCAATCCAATGTGATGAGGATGTGATGTGTCTGTGCTAGGGACCACAGTGTTGTGCATGCATGCATTATCATTGTGCCATGATTAATGTGTGTGTTTAATGTGCAAACATGCATATGTGAGCTGGCATGAGATGGGGTCATGAGATGGAGTCCCAGTGCATATGCAGAGTCACCTTGAAGGGAAAAGACAGGAGGATGTTAGTAGTGCATGTGCCCCTTGTGATGTGTGCATCATGGGGGGGACAGTTATGCCTGCCACCCATGTCACTCACCAACCAGCCAGCTGTCCCCATACATGTTCTGTTCGAAATCTGTGGGGATGGGGCTAAGATTGTATATGTACAGTAGCTGTCATGGGTGTCATGGGTAGTACCATGTGTTGGACTGCTGATGTCCTCCTGCAAGGTTGTGGTTAATTCCATGATGGCATGAGGGGTGAATCTGAAGATGCGAGACATCTCAGAATCACTCATGCCAAAGATGTCTATGCATGTGTGATATATCAAGTGAAGAGTGAGGGGCTTGTATCAAATAAGAATATTGTATTAGATTAAATTGTAAAGTTTATATAAGCAAATAAAAAAAATAAAAAACATCTCCCGTGCCCTTCCTAGTGCCCTCCTCAGTGCCCTCATCCTTCTTTGTTGATCTAAAGTCAGTAGTATAGCTATGCGCGACGATGCCCCTGGCATGTTGGCATACAGATTGTTGTGCAACACGTGTGGCTGCTGAGCTCCTCACTAACAGTGTTGCTTTATCTAAAAGGTATACTTTTTTTCTCTTTTTAGACCAGCTTTTATATGGTCTAATTTTAGACAGGACATTTTGCTGTTGCGCACGCTGCGTAGCCTGCGCTGCCCTAACGTTCTTTTGTGGATCCCCGTAAGTCCCTCATTAGCATATTTGACTAGCAAATCAATGGTCTGTCTAGCGCAGTTTTGCGCGGACGGATGCACCTGTCTAACGAAATTACGCCGGACAAAAAAAAGTAGATTTCTTGCATATCTGGTTTTGGGGATGCCGTGCATCGAAACGCACGCGCACATTTCGACTTATGCACGCGCATCTCCTGTTGCGCAGGCGTAATCGCTCTGTGAATCTGGGCCATGGTATATAATTGTTAGAGTAAAGTGTACCATCATCCTTGCAATTTGAGATAGAACGTACTTGGGTCTGAGGTCCCCGGACCAAATCAACCAAACCGTATGGGATTTTGTCTGGCTCCGCCCGTCGCCACCTCGTGGCGGGACTGTCTAGGTGAGCAACTCAACCCGTGGTTCCCCTATGTATTCATTGTGTTTTTATTTATTACTGATTCACTGTTTAACTATTTCTATATCTTTCCCTGATAAAGCGGTACCAACCGTGAAACTAGTTGAGCGTTTGTGACAATATTTAACCCATTGTGACGTTTTTTCCCTTGTGAGGACTTCTGTCCTGATGTTGCTGTTTGATTGCCATCATTTTAATTTTGTATTTTGTTTTTTTGTGTATTGTAATATAATTATGAAATTCTTAATTCTTCACTCCTACGTTTTTATCTTTATATTAGTACCGCAATAGTCCTACTTGGCCCAAAACCTTCCCTTTCTTGGCTTTTTGGTCCGGGGACCTTAGACCCAAGTACGTTCTATCTCAGTTTAGAGTGTAGAAGAACTGTATTCAAAAGTGTTTACAGTCTATAATATCAGTGCAAGATTTGTTTACAACATGCATACACCAAATTTACAATTATAAAGCCAAAATATTCCTAGTACTTGGAAATGGCCTGAAGTAACTACGGTAAGTTTCATGGGATCTGCAGGGCGATGGTGTTTGAAGTATCTTTATCTACTGATTATTAAACTATAGGGAATACATATACAGTAAAACCTTGGTTTGAGAGCATTTTGCAAGACAAACAACATGTTTTAATACATTTCCACTAAATATGCAAGCGATGTCTTAATATACAAGTAGCCATTGCGGTCATTGCATCCCTTCCATGCTGTGTTCCACAAGCCTAAGGCCTCGTACACACATCCATTTTCCTCGACAAAATCCATCAAGCAACTTGGTGGCAAAGCTTTTTTGCAGAGGAAAACTGTGTATGTTTTTCATTGAGAAAACTGTCGTGGATCTCGACGAGAAAAAAAGAGAACAAGTTCTCTTTTTTCTCGTCGGGAGTCTCCATTTCCTCGTCATGTTTCTCGTCGGGCTGGTTTACGACGAGAAACATGTTCGTGTATATGCTTAGAAACCCGCGCATGCTCAGAATAAAGTATGAGACGGGAGCGCACTTTCGGTAAAAGTAGCGTTCATAATGGAGATAGCACATTTGTCACGCTGTAACAGACTGAAAAGCGCAAATTGTCTCTCACCAAACTTTTACTTAACACGCAGTAACATGATAGATGTGCCTCTTTAAATCATCAACCATGTGAGTTGGTAAATGTTGTACCTTTATTCAATGTAACCATATTGCTACACTTAGAGGCTCCTCTCTTCTCTTTTATACTCTGTAGCTCCTGCTGGATTTTGCTTCTAATCCCCTTGTGGAGGCTTCCATTAGTGGATGGACATTTTATGATTACACAACCTACAGTATCACATTGCTATAATCTTTTTATATGGACTACAAACTGAAGGACTTATGAATAAATGGTTGTGGAATTAATCATTTCAGTTTATTAGTTGTTATGGGGAAATTTGCTTTGATATACAAGTGCTTTGGATTAAAAGCATGCTTCTGGAATGAATTATGCTCACAATCCAAGGTTTGGGTGCATTGCTATTGCAGTCAAGGATCTGCGCATGCTGTTGCATCCCCTTTATGGGTGGCAGAATTGAACTCCAGATCACAATTAATGTGGATTCTTGCATGAATATTTTGTTCATTATCTTTAAAGCTCCTTGTTTTTGATGTAAAACAACTGAGTACTATATTGGAGATTTATTACATCATTTAGACAACCTTCATGTCCATCGGCTGTCCCCTTCTGGATTTGTGAATTTACACTCCAGAAAACTGTAAACTTTTGATTTTACACCACTGGATTTTACTATATGGATACTGTTCACATGTTCTCCTGATGAAGATGTTTGTATTTAAAACGCGTTGAGCTAACATGTGGATGTTGAATAGAAATACGATTTTTGAAATTCCCTTTTCAAACACTGGATATGGTGCTATTCACAATTTTGATATCCAAATAATAAACTATATCATTTTACAAATATACTTTATGGTACCATTTGCTACTAGCCTAGAAAAAATCCATTGCTACAACAAAAAAATCAGTTTTCATATGTATTTGAGGATGTGGGCATATAGGACAGAGAACCTTTATATTTATGCCATGTATTACACTATCTGCAATTGATTTTTATTCTTATAATCTATGACTGTTCTATGAGCTGGAAGATTATAAAGGATGATGGTGATGTATGCTGAGGAATAATAAAACAGGTTAAGAGACTCCTAGATTGGAGACAGCGCATTTGCCTGTCTTGAAAAAGGGAGGCAAATAAGACGGTGAGTATGCTTTTGGTTTTGGGGAAGGTGCAGTCAGGATGCAGTCTGTATGGATCCTATATTGACACAGCAGTAAATGCAGTTTATTTTTTTGCATGCAGTGTTGTATAAGACCGCGTACACACGATCGGTTCGGCCCGATGAAACTGGCCTTAAGGCCAGTTTCTTCGGACCAAACCGATCATGTGTATGGCCCATTGGACCGTTGTCCATTGGACCAAAGTTTTACAACTTGCTTTAAAATCGGTCCGATGGACGCCTGACCATCGGACCAAACCGATGATTAGTACACAAAAGCATCGGCCCAAAAACCAGCGCATGCTCAGAATCAAGTCAACGCATGCTTGGAAGCATTGAACTTCGTTTTTTCAGCACGTCGTTGTGTTCTACGTCACCGCGTTCCGACCCGATCGGATTTTGGACTGATGGTGTGTACGCACATCAGACCATCAGACCACTTCAGCGGTGACCCGATGAAAACGGTCCGTCGGACCATTCTCATTGGGTTGGTCCGATCGTGTGTACACGGCTTTACTGTGATCTTGGGAGATAATTAGCTCAGTGGTAGTAGGATTTTTAGTGAGATCCTTCCAGCCTGAAATTCAAGCTTGTCAACCCACTTTTACTGTATTAAACACAAAAGTAAAAGTTCAACAGAAAACTTGCCCACACAGGGGTGTCCACCATCAAAACAGATAACACAATATAATGCTAAGCCACCTCGCTAAGCCACCTCGCTCCCTCAGCAGCGCCACTGCTCTTTTCATGGGTCCTTCAGACCATTTCATCCAGCTCTCTTGGCTCTCTGGTTTCTCCTGGCCCACTCAGCATGTAGTTACAGCACCCTGTTTAAGGGTCCCACTCCCTGGCCTCTCAATAGATGTTCTCCTGGACCTCCCGGGTTTCCTCCAAGATCTCCAGATTCCCGCAGTCCCCTGGACGCACCTCATCATCCCAGTTTCCCAGTCTCCTAGACTTGATTAGCTGCCTTGTCCTTTCTTAGTCCCATGGGTAAGTACTCTCTTTTCCAGCATAGAGTGCTGTTCCTTGAGTGAGAACATTTCCTAACAGGAGCACATGCCTGTCCCTTCACAGGAGTACATCTGTCTCCTGGATGGAGCACACACCTGTCTCCTTGAGCCTCCCTTTGGGTCTCATTTATAATGGGTGTGCACACCTGCACTCTAACACAACCTGCAGGTCTCCAGTAAGACCCGAACACTGGGTTTTCTTCCCTCTCAAAGCAATGCAAAAATCTCTAAACTACAGAGACCAATACGGGAATACCAAAATCTGTAGAAAGCTGCTTATAATGGATATCTTGGAGTCCTTCACTCTGCATGTGTGCAAACCCTGTGTGCTTTCTACTACCATTTTCACAGTGGCATGATCTTGCACTGTCTCAATAACCACTTGCTTATGTTTTTTGTATGTTTTTTTTATAATAATTTTGTCAGAACTATTGGGGTTAAAAGAATGTCAACATACACCAAAATATTGTATATGTTGTAATAAAATGTTTACATTATCAGTGATATTAAAACAATCTACTTCCCTGTTGTAAAAAAAATCTGAAGATCTCATTATTAACCGTACCTTGAACAATAGAAAAAAAAAGAAAATTTACATTTTAAAAAGGAACAAATATTAAAGCGGGATTCCACCCACAATTTTTTTTTTAAGTCAGCAGCTACTAACAGTGTAGCTGCTGACTTTTAATAAGGACACTTACCTTGTCCTACTTGCCCGCGCTGATGGCCCCCCCGATGCCGGTCCCACGATCGATGCAGGTCCCGCGCGGCCATTCACACTAGGGGAAACAGGCTTCACTGCCCATTTCCTACTGTGCCTTTGTGAGTCTCACGCCGGCTTGTGAATGGGCGGCTGCTCTCTGAGTACACACACAGTTCCCAGAAAGCAGTGCGCCCCATTCACTAGGAGAAGAAGCAGAAGAAAACACACCGCGGTGGGGAAGAGGCAGATTTCGGACTTCCGCATAGCAACAGGTATTTCGGGTGAGTATAAAAAATAAAAAATTCACGTTTTTTTTATTTTATTTTTTTAGGACTTATGGCCAAATGTTGTTTTCCTGGGTGGAACTCCGCTTTAAGAGGTTAAACTAAGTTCACTAGTTATTCTGGTTATTCTGTCTTACAATGAGACTGTGTAAATCTGGTCTGTACCACCTTCATAGGTTATAAATAAAAAGGTTTAGAAACTTAAAAAATAAACAAGATAATAAAAAGGTAAGAAGCTCTTGTTTCACATTTTGCATGAACGAAAAAGAGGGCTTATTCACAAATAGGCTATCGTATTGTGTATTTTAAAAAATAATGTTGCTTTCATATATCTTAACAATGTATTAGTTCATAAAGACCCATTAAATCCATATATATATATATATATGAGAGTGTCCATGAATAACTGTTGGTTTCTCGTTAGAGTCATAACTTCAGTTTCAAAGAATTTAACAAATTCTCAGCTAATTGTGTGGGTACATTGTTATCACATACATATATCTAAGCTAGGCGCCAGGACGGTTAGGGAAATTTACATGATTGTCAACCTTAGTCTATTAATGGTCTCTTACTAAACCTAGGTCAAAGGGTGTCATAAATTGTATTAGACATAAACAAAAATAATATTAGAAGTAATTTCTTATACAACACTGCACCTAGAGCAGTGTTTTTCAACTCCAGTCCTCAAGGCACACCAACAGGTCAAGTTTTCAGGATTTCCCTCAGATGAAATGGCTGTGGTGATTACTAAGGCAGTGAAACTGATCAAATCACCTGTGCAAAATAATGGAAAGCCTGAAAACATGACCTGTTGGTGTGCCTTGAGGACTGGAGTTGAAAAACACTGCCCTAGAGGATGAAAAGGTAATTATTCAAGATGGCCTTCATGGCTAGATTGTCATGGTAACATATAAAGCACATCGTCAAATTACCTCATCAATTACATAGTTGTGACACACACACACACACACACTTTTGGAGGGAGATAAAAAAGTAGTTACAGAGGACAGAGGGGAATCTCTTGATGTCTCGCTATCGCTCAGGCAGGAAAGAGCTGAGAAGGAATTTGGACAGAGCCTGGGAGATCTTGAAACGCAGAGATGTAGAAATGTGGAAGGAAGTCCTTTTGGGACTTTGATTCTCAAAATGACATAATTCTTAAGGTCCAGGTAAAGTATTAATCTTTTAATGTATACCTTTTTGGTAATTGAATTGTTTTCCATATACATTACTAAAACCATTTAAATATATGGCAAAGCAAATTTGAGTTGTATTATGTTTAACTGCAGTATGAAATAATTATATTTCAAATATTAAGAAACATACACAGTCTGTCTTTAAAAACCTAAAGCTAAAGTTTGTACAATGGTTTTATTATGATATATGTTTAGAAATGGATTCATCCTAAACTTAACAGAAGTCTTGATCAAATTATCAAGCTGTGTACATTATGGCATTGTGCACATTTAAAGTTTAAGTTAGAAGATCTGTTTGTTTTGAGAAGGAAACATTGTGATTAACCACTTAAGGACCGGACTAATATGCTGCTAAATGACCCAAGGGGTTTTTACAATTCGGCACTGCGTCGCTTTAACAGACAATTGCGCGGTCGTGCGATGTGGCTCCCAAACAAAATTTGCGTCCTTTTCTTCCCACAAATAGAGCTTTCTTTTGGTGGTATTTGATCGCCTCTGCGATATTAATTTTTTGCGCTATATACAAAAATAGAGCGACATTTTTGAAAAAAAATCAATATTTTTTACTTTTTGTTATAAGAGAAATCGAATAAACTAAATTTTAGTCAAACATTTAGGCCAAAATTTATTTAGCCACATGTCTTTAGTAAAAAAAAATGCAATAAAAAAAAAATAGCTACCTAGCGGGAACAGCGACACTAATACAGCGATCAAAAAAATGAGTGCTTAGTGACACTGGCAATTGGGGGTGAAAGGGTTAACTAAGGCGGTGATCAAGGGGTTAAAACTTTATTAGGGGGGGTACGGGGGCTACCCTGGACCTAACACTAACTGCCTGTCACACTAACTGTCACACTGACACTAAATGCAGTGATCAGTACATGGTGGGGGGGTGATCGCAAGGGGTTAATGTGCCTGCGTGTACTGGTGTCAGTGTAGTGTTGTTCAGACTTACTATGTGATGTGATCTCTCCTCAGCGGCGGTTGAAAAAAACGCCGAGAGCAGAGATCACATCACTTCCCCCTTCCTGTGTTTACACAGGAGGAGGAAGTGCACTGCAGGGGGAGCACGCGCATTGGCTGGGAGCGATCCGGAGCTGGCGGACAAAAATGAACAGCCGCCCCCTCAGTGCGGATCACTCCACCGGGATTGTCGCATGTACCGGGGGGGTCCCAATCGGACCCCCGACCCACGTCAAGGCAGCCACGTACAGGTATGTTGATGTGCTTATCCGTGCCATTGTGCCGACATAAATGTACATGCAGCGGACCTTAAGTGGTTAAGGTAAACATAATTGTTTACACAAGTCCGTGAAGTCACAGATGGCTATTAATTAAATTACCAAGTCTAAAATGTAAAAGTATTTTTTAAGTATTGAAATGTGGTATTTTACTAATAGAGCTTGTGTAAAAATTTATATTATCTGAATCATCATTTATCTTTGATATGTAGAAGTATATCCATTTATTTGTATTATCACAAAAAATACCTGATATTAATTTGCACTGTATTTTTAGTTAATAAATATATATTGTTAAGCATATCATTTGTGCCACTTCAAAATAGCACGGATAAACAACTTGAATTTCTTGTTGATATTTATGGAAAAAGGTAAATTTCCAAAAACCAAGATTTGCATAATTTCATATATACAATACTGTTTTATTATTTCAGTATAAACATTCTGACAATTTGATGGTATGCATATGATAAGTCTTTGAATGATAAGAGGGCTGGATCATTCATATTTAAATTTATATTAATGTAAAACATATTTAAAAAATGTTGACCTGGCAGCATTGCACTGTATAATAGTAAATACATTTTTTATGTGTAGGAATTATTTTCCTGTTATTGGAGGACTTCATCTCTATTTCTCAAATGGAAAATACATATACAAGATCAGCCTAAGCTTATAATTTTTCAGACTTATGTTAAACTTAAACTTAAATGTTATTTATATGGCTTACCAAGGCCTGAGATAAGCCCAATATGCAACAAGTGTTAGTCCATGGGCTCCTAGGTGGTTGGATAACTCTACAATCTACACCAATAAGGAAGAGTTCCACTTTATTATTGAAGAATATTTATTCCTTTTTAAAATGCAAATGTTTTCTATTGTTGATAATGAGATCTTCAGTTTTTTTTTTTTTTTTACAACAGGGAAGTAGATTGTTTCAATGTCACAGATAATGTAAACATTTTATTACAACATATGAAATATTTTTGTGTATGTTGAACTTGTTTGTTGTTATAGAAACTCATTTTATATGGAAGCTTATTGTCCAATAAAGACACATTTGATGATCAAGCTGATCTGGAAGATATACGTTGAACAAATTGGATATGACTCATCATGACTGAAATCACAGATGTATTAAGGTGTATGCAAAGGCATTTTTTTTAAGCTTTGGATAGAGTAGACCCCTGTTTTTTGTTGTCATGGAATTGCCCTTCATTTTTGTCCCAGAGACACAGCACACAGCAGGAAGAAAGAAGAGGTCTCCCCAAAGCAAATATCTGTGTTCCTGCAACAATTTAAAACTTTGGATTTCCCATCTTTTTCTGTATCAGCAAGGGTGAATCTATTAACTATTTGTGATAGTTTAGTTAATTTAATGTAATACTAAGGGATTTTGTTTTATTTAAAAAAAAAACATGTTATACTTACTAGCTTTGTGTAACGGTTATGCACAGAGCAGCACCGATCCTCTTGTTTTTGGATCCACTGTCAGCAGTCCTGGCTCCTCCCATTTCTGAGTGCCCCCAATAGCAAGCCTCTTGCAATAGGGGCACTCAAGAAAGCTTGCTCCAGTATTTTTTTTGCATTTTCAAAATTTATTTGGACAAAATTAGGAGATATACATAAAATAAGACACCTTGGTAATGAGACACCTTTTTATAGGCCATTCGTTGAGACAGAATCAGTTAATAATAATTTGCACTGACAAGGGTCAGGAATAATTTCTATTTACTGAAAGATTTCAGTTGGTGTCTTGGCTTTCCATGTCTTTTTGCACCTCCCTTACCTCATCTGTTCAATACTTTTTTCCCTGTTCCATTCAATTTTAATACACATAACTTAATTTCTGAACTTATTTGTTTTGGTCTCTTTGTATGTATGGATTGCATGGAAATATATTTACCTAGAAAAATGGTGACGTGTTCAATACTTAGTGAAATGCATTGGTGTCAGTGGGCAAGGCACAATTTAAGTAACCTTGTCGCTAATAAAAGCCAGGTTAAAGTACTGCCATCCTGTAAAAAGTGACGGTACCTACTCATCTTGACAATTAACTTCTCCTATTTGTTATCTTTGGTCTTCTAGTTGAGGGTATCCAGTTGAAGGTATTTTGTTTTGTGTATGAAAGGTGCACAAAATACTTGTTGTTCCTGCCAGAAATGTAGCTCTATTCTGTGTCCTGTGCACTCTGCATCTTATCCAAAGCTGTTAGTAAGTGCAGCACAATGCAAACCATCAAAAATAAACAGAAAATAATCAATATATGTAAATCTTTATATATACATTCATAAGTACATTCACATGTAAATGAAGATTGATACATTTGGTGAAAACAAGATTACCAGACCAAATTAAAGGGCAAGGCGTATATTGACCTAACGTTGCAGTGGGTCAAATATATAGGTATATTTGTGTGGATGGTGGTAGAGTACTGCACTGGAGATGAATACAGTAAGGCCTCGTACACACGAGGGGATATGTCCGCTGAAAACGGTCCGATGGACCGTTTCAGCAGACATCTCCGATCGTGTGTATGGGCTAGCGGACAGATTTGTCCACCCGACAGATTTCAAAGCATGCTTTGAAATCTATCCGGTGGGAATCTGTCCGCCCGACATGTCTGCTGGTTAGTACACTTACCAGCAGACATGTCGTCCCGCACCGCCACCGCGCCGCCGCCGAATGGATTCGGCGCATGCGCGGAAGTGTTTTACTTCCTGGTGCGGTGACGTGGCGGTGACGTGGCGGCGTCAACGTCACCGCCGCGTCACCGACACGTCACCGCGCCGTCCGCCGGCGGGGAATTTGATCCGATGGTGTGTACACGCCATCGGATCAAACTCCAGATCGGACATATCCGATGGAAATGGTCCGCGGACCGTTTTCATCGGATATGTCCGATCGTGTGTACGAGGCCTAACAGCTGACACATATATGAACCTTCAGGAGAAAGATTGTGGTGTAATATAGGGATAAGCCGAACACCCCTGTGTTCGGTTCGCACCAGAACCGTCGAACAGACCGACCGTTCGCGCGAACATTTAGAACCCCATTGAAGTCTATGGGACTCGAACGTTCGAATTCAAAAACGATAATTTTAAAGACCAATATTCAAGTTATTGTTGGAAAACGTCTTTGAGAACCCGGGTCTTGCCCAAGGGAACATGTATCAATGGAAAAATGTTTAAAAAACGGTTGTTTTTTCAGGAGCAGGACTCCTAAAAAAAAGACCGTTTTTAAAACTTTTTTCCATTGATACATGTTCCGTCGGGCAAGACCCGGGTTCTCAAAGACGTTTTCACAGGCAAACTATAGACACCCAGCAGGTACAATATTTAAAGGAATTTTTTCATTTTTTTTTTTTTTTATTTAAACATTATTAAAATCACTGCTCCAGGAGCAGTGATTTTAATGATGCTTAAATGAAAAATACAAAAATGAAAAATTCCTTTAAATATTGTACCTGCTGGGTGTCTATACCTGTGATATCGTCTTTAAATAGCACAATCACCTGCCTGCCAGTAAATTAGGAATAGCTGATCTAGCTAAGCTATACAGTGTATAAATATATGTACAACTCCTAGGGATGTATATATATCCTCTACACACTGTAAATTAAGCTAAACTGACTAGCCTGCCTGCCTGCTCTATCTAGCTATATAAAAAGACAATCTCTCTGTCTCTCTGACTGCTCTCATTAACAACCGCAACACACTACATGAGGCCGCCCAGCAGGCGGCCTTATATAGTGTGGGGCCTGTGCTAAAGCCCTGAGCTATAATTGATCAAAGCCACCCTGGCTTTGGCCAATTATGGCTCTCCGTTTTTTGGCCAAGCATGCAGGGTCATAGTGCATGTTTGGCCAATCATCAGTGCGCAATGCCGCAGTGAGTTATGGGCCGTTGCGCGTCACTTGAATTTGGCACGAACGACCCCTTTTGTTCGAATTTCGTCGAACGTACGAACAGACAATGTTTGAGTCGAACATACGTTTGTATCGAATGCGGAGCTCATCCCTAGTGTAATATATAGTAAGCAGATGTTACAACTCTAACGACATATACTTTTGGTGACATAAGGACATTTATTTATGGTATTTGGGCATAGATACAATGCCTTGAAAAAGTATTCATACCCTTTGAAATTTTACAAATTTTGTCATTTTGCAACCAAAAATGTAAATGTATTTAATTGGGATTTTATTTGCTAGACCAATGGTCTCCAAACATTCTAAACAAAGGGCCGGTTTATTGTCCTTCAGACTCTTGGAGGGCTGGACTTTGGCCAGCGGGAGTGAGCATTTTCCTGGCATCAGTGGGAGTTAACATCTGGTATTAGGGGGAGGAATAGTGCCCCATTGTTGGTATCATAGGGAGGAATAGTGCCCCATTAGTGGTGTCAGTGGGAGAAATGGTGCTCCATTGTCGGTGTCAGATGGCAGAATAGTGTCTCATATCAGTGGGAGGGATAGTGCTCCAATTGCCGGATAAATGCAAGCAAAGGACCGCAGTTTGGAGACCACTGTGCTAGACCAACACAAAGTGGTACATAACTGTAAAATGAAAGGAAAATGATAAATGGTTTTCAATTTTGTTTACAAATAAATATGTAAAAAGTGTGGTGTGCATTTGTATTAACCCTCCCGAGTCAGTACTTTGTAGAACCACCTTTCACTGCAATTACAGCTGCAAGTCTTTTTGGGATGTTTCTACCAGCTTTGTACATCTAGAGCAGGGATCCTCAAACTACGGCCCTCCAGCTGTTGCAGAACTACACATCCCATGAGGCATTGTAAAACACTGACATTCACAGACATGACTAGGCATGATGGGAATTGTAGTTCCTGAACAACTGGAGGGCCGTAGTTTGAAGACCCCTGATCTAGAGAGTCACATTTTTGCCCATTCTACTTTTCAAAATAGCTCAAGCTCTGTCAGATTAGATGGTTTACAGTTGTGCCATACTCTTTCCATTTACGGATGTAGCATTGAACAGTGCTCCGTGAGATGTACAAAGCTAGGAATATTTTTTTTATAACCTAACCTTGCTTTAAACTTTGCCACAACGTTATCATCATCATACTTACATACAAGATCAAGACCCATCCCTTTTGATATCAAAGGAGACAGGAACATCAATCGCCCAGAGGCGATTCAGTTTGCATGTGCTTCGCTATATACATTTTTCATTCATTCATTAATTAATTAATTCATTCATACTTTATATATTGGTTTATGATGGAAAGCATATCAGCGATTTATTATTTATTGTTTTTTTTCATCAACACATTGATTTTCATCTATAGTGCCAGGAGCCGGCAATACATTACAGACTCGAGCAATTTTAAATGAAAGTTTTTCCTTTAGAAATGTAATTTTGCGGCGGCATGTTCTACACATCACACAGATGCTTCATGCTTTTATTGCTTAAAATCACTGCTCATGAAAAAAACGGTAGTTTAAAAAACATTTTTTGCATTGATACATTTCCCCTGGGGCAGTAGCCAGATCCCCATACACTTTTTATGGCAATAACTTGCATATAAGCCTTTAAAATTAGCACTTTTGATTTTTCATGTTCATGTCCCATAGACTTTATTAGGGTTTGCATGTTCGCACACATTTTTTGCCTGTTTGCATGTTCTGGTGCGAACCGAACCGGGTGTGTTTGGCCCATCCCTAGTCCTCAGCGCCCAGGGCTGTCAGCTTCCACATTTCACTGAAAGTATCTTCATCATATGGTGGGGGATTATCTAGGGGTGAAAACAGATATGAAGAGCTTTCCAGTTGACGATCCACTGAGTTACTGGGCCATGAGAATAGACCACTGGCCAGAACGTGCCCAGTATGCCATAGAGTTGCTTGGCTGCCCTGCATCCATCATGCTTTCCTAATGGGTATTCAGTGCTGCTGGAGGTTTTGTGCCAGATAAGAGAGCTTGTCTGTCCACAGACTCCGTGGCCCGGAAGACATTTATCAAAATGGATCAGTCCTGTATTACCAGCAGCTATCAAGCCCCTGGTGACGATGTCGCTGATTAAGTGCTTTCTGGATCTGGAATCTCTGAAAGACTGCCTTGGGTTAATAGCTGTGGTGTTTATTTCATCTGGAAGATTTTTTTTTGGTGTAGGTTTCATTGGCACACTTAACACCCAAAGGACCACATTTTCTGCACCTGTTTGATAGGTGCATATTATTGCAATTTTTGACAGCAAGGCCAATTCTGGCTTTCATCAAGAGTAGCTCTATAGGGTTACAGTGTGAAGGCACCACCGACTCCCAAAGAACAATTTTCCACACCTGTTTAACAGGTGAATATTATAAAAAAAAAAAATCATTAACCACTTCAGCCCCAGAAGAATTTACCCCCTTGCTGACCAGAGCATTTTTTTGCAATTTGGCACTGCGTTGCTCTAACTGACAATTGAGTGGTTGTACCCAAAAAACTTCATTGATACAGGGCAGTACCCAGACCCCCATAACCATTGTATGCTCAATTACTTGCATATAAGCCTTTAAAATTAGTACTTTTAATTTTTTCAGTTTGGGTTCCATAGACTTCAATGGGGTTCGTAACTCAGTTTCGAATGTTTGCGATGTTTGAAAGTTCTCCTGAACAGGGGGTCATTAGGCCCATCTCCACTGAAAGGGTGTGATACGAGTAATGACGTTTTGAGAATTTGATGATCTTTCAGTATCCTAAAACGTTTTGCAACCCAATTCACTTTGCAAGGGAACCTCGAAGCAATTTTACTAACAGAGTAAATCTTTTAGCATTAATTTTAATAGAAAAATAGAAAATTGTGCAATGACAGTGCATTTTAAATAGGAACAAACTTTTAAATCTATAATAGTTGAAACAAAATAAATAATAGTTTTTATACGTTAACAAGTGCAGTTGTATTAATTCCTGCTTTATTACACATAATATATTTAGAATTTCAATTTCTTACACGTTAGGCTATAAGAGTACAAATTACTGATTAAATTCTTTAGTCACATTGCTGATTTTTCTTTTTTAAGGTTAGTACTGGTATATTGATTAAAAAATGTATAGTTAGAGGAAATGCTAGTAAAAAAGGTTTGTTTGAAGGTCCTCTTAATTCACTTTTACACATTTTAATTTTGAAGTGTGTTCTTCACAGTTTGTTTGCCATTTAATGAGGTAAGGTCTCCATTTTCTGGAAGATGGTGTTTACTGGTACACTGCAAATTTCCATGTGGATATTTACTACAAAGAGTCATAAATACCTTTGTTAGGTCTGTGGATAAATACAATTATTAGAATTAGAATTACCAATCCGTTTTTGCCACACCCATTAGGGGAACATTCTTGCGCAAATTTCCTTGCAAAAGTGAACAGCCTCTTTTTCCCTTAAAGCCCAATGTTTGCAATACAAGAAATGCTCAAAAATGTATGTCATAGAGTTTGGCATTCAACAAAAATAACTTTACTTTACAGAATACCCACAACAACATTTCTCCAAGTTCTTGGTTAAAAACTTTTAGTCTTCTCTAGGTTTTTTTTTTACTTGTTTGGATAATAGTAATAATATTTTTTTGTCTTGAATACATGGACTGGAGTTTAGCTTTAAGTATGCAGTATAATATCCCATATAACCAAGAAAAAAAATGATTTTTCAATGCATTTGTTTTATTTGTTCTGGCAGAAATCTTGAAAACTAGAATGTATGCTGTACTTTTATCTTTAGCCTTTGTTACTTTGAATATAGTGTTTATAATATATTTTTCCCGTATAGTGGGGAGACGGGAGGCGGAGGAGATTGGGGTCTTGAGGAGGGGATATGGGGCGAGGGAATGTGGGAAAGAAAACAGGGGATGAGGAAAAATGGAGTTAAAAGAAGAAGCGGCTAGATTAAGAGACTAAAAAAAGTGGAATATATGGATTATTTAAGGCCTGTGGATGTATAGGGGCAAAACAGATATAATTTGAAGAAGGAACAGTATTGTTGTTATTTATTGCCCTCCAAACTGGAATTCAAGAAAGGCCTTTTTGATGAATTATTTCTTTGGAAGTATTATTTCTCTTGATGTATTATATATGTAAAAAAAAAAAAAAGAGATAAAATTTCAATAGTATATGAGATATTAGTCGACTTGGAAATTGAAATTGTAATGTAATATTTAAATACCCTGTGTTTTTTTTTTTTCTAAAAAAAGGAAAAACAAAAATAAAGAATTAAAAAAAAAAAAATAATATATTTTTCTGTTCTGAACCCATATTTTATGGTCTTTTCCTCGCCTACTTTAAAACCCCTTTCTACTTTTTCCAGAGATAATTGAAAGCCACTGTTGCTCATGTGCCATAAAAAGCTAATTGAATTCACTTTTAAAATGTAATGTTAATGCAACTTAGAAGCAACTCTGCACTTTCAAACTGAACTCGTGGACTAGTAACCTTTTGGTAATTAGGTTTAAGGACCCCCCTCTTGAGGTATATAATCTAGGTACCTAAACCAATTTTACAATTGCAAAGTTCATGGTCGGCCCATGATGAAGGTCTTACTCAGGGGCTTCCGGGGGGGGGGGGGGGGGCTGTCCTGGCACGTTATGTTCCCATTTGGGGTGCTAGGTCAGTCTCCCCAGCATCCTGGATCTGGTATAGTAGTGGTTTGAGCTTTAGTAGTGGTTTGAGCTTTAGGGCTTGATTAAGGTACCGCATTTAGATTACTAGCCTTACAACAGTTGTCTTGCTCTTTTCTTCTACTGTTACGGAGACTTGTTTATTGCCTCGTGAATATTCTTTTTTTTTTATCATTCAAATTTAAGTTTATTTTCAAAACAAAAAAATATAAAATATACAGCTATGCGCCAAATAACACAGTAAATATTACAGCTGAACATACATTTGAGAATAAACAGGTACATTCAGTGTTTATCGTTTCCAACATTTTTAACCCCAGAGGGTAGTACTTATTGAACTGCAAAGAGAAATGAGAACTATTAAGATAAATCAGAACCCCATAGGTAATATAGTTTGTCCCAAATCACCTCCCTAATCCCCCGAGATCTCATATATCCTATGGTCTGATCCAGAATATTAAAGCAATGAGGGATGTAGTAGACCAATCTTTCATAGACCCAAGAAGGTGGGTATCCAGGACAATCTCTGCCTCTCCGACACCCCTCTTGGGATCACTCTGTATCCTAGAGGTGGACCTGTCCCCTCCACCCAACCTCCCCAAAAGCAACTTGATCTAACATTTGTCTAAAGAACCAAGACAACATCCTACCCAGGGTTAACTATAATAGAAAAACCCGATATATAATGAGTATTTCTGAACCCATTATCCCCAAAGTGAGAATATCACATTATGAGAAGTAATGTACTATGTGTAGTCTTCTCGAATCTAAAATTAAGAGAAAAAAAGAAAAGAAAAGGAGAGAAAAAAAAAAGGGGAAAAGGGGAGGAAGAGAAGGGGGGGGGAGATAGAGATGAGAAGAGTAAAGAGTTCAGAGGAAAGAGTAAGCCCACCTGCCAAGATTATGCATCAGTCCGGAGCAACAGCCACTACTGTATCCCCGGAGTATAGGGATTCCCATGTACTTAAGCCACGGTTCCCAAGTTTCAGTAAACAAAATAGTTTTATCTAACATTAAACTAATTCTCTTTTCCTGCTCCATGATCCATGTGACTTTTCTCTTCATGTGTAGAATAGAGACCGACTGTTTCTTCCATGCGGCTGCAATAGTAATTCTGGCACCTGTCAGGATAAATAGAATCAGTTTTCTGGTAACCTTCGAGATTTGTGGGATTAGACCATTCAATAGAGCGATTGCTGGAGACTGATGCACATTACACCCTGTTACACGTCTGACAATGTGAAACACCTTATTCCAATAACCCCGAATCTTTGGACATTCCCACCAAGTGTGAGCCTCGTGAATATTCTGTATTCCATGTTGTGAAAGAATGAAACAATTACTCATGCAACATTGTACCTATATGAATTTTTTGTCCTTTTTTCACACAAATAGAGCTTTCTTTTGGTGTTATTTGATCACCTCAGTTTTTTTTTTGCGCTATAAATGAAAAAAGGCTTAAAATTTGGTAAAAAAAAAATATTTTTCTTTGTCTCTGTTATAAAATTTATACTGCTACATATCTTTGGTAAAGATAACCCAAATCAGTGTACATGATTTGGTCTTTGTGAAAGTAAAGGCCCGTACACACTATATAAAAACCGGATGAAAAAAATTGTACGACGAGATGTCTGACGATTTTTGGATTGTTAGTACGGTAGTTTGCACAGAGCCAATTTAGCTTTTTTGGCAGACTATAACATTTTTGTCGAATGTGAACGCAACATCAGATTTTTGTTTCATTAGTGCGGTTTTCATATGAATACAAAAGGGCAAGACTATGCATGCTCAGAAACTA
The DNA here is from genome assembly GCA_029574335.1 of Rana kukunoris. Classification (NCBI taxonomy): domain Eukaryota; kingdom Metazoa; phylum Chordata; class Amphibia; order Anura; family Ranidae; genus Rana; species Rana kukunoris. The sequence goes on along the minus strand of CM056051.1, from coordinate 512,693,286 downwards.
AAGAACACATACAAAACTTTTCCATACATTGGGGGTTATTTGCAAAAGGCAAAATTTTCATATTGTGAGTAACCTCTTTACTTTCGACATCAGACTAGCATGCCACAAAAAATGGATGTTCGTCGTCCGAAAATTTAAATGTGTGTATGAGGCTTAGGCAGGCCATACACGATTCGAATTTCGAACGAGCCGTTGAGTGATAAACGAACGCGGCGCTCACAAAAGCATGCGAGTGTACCATCAATTACGTACGAAAATCGAGCGAGAAAACATGTTTTCATACCATAGGGGAAGTGATGTAATCTTCTGTGACCTTTTAAACACACCCCCTACTGTCAAAAGTCGGGTCGTGCCAACTCGGATCATGCGCAGTTATGTTTCTTGGGAAAAAACGTCCAACTCTACCATTAACGATACGACTTTTGGACGTTTTTCGGAAAACAAAACAACATGTTGGTTTTTGAAATTTCGCCTGTCGTACGAAAATCGCGTGTCGAACAAGCACACTAATGATACGAAAATCGTCCGATTTTACGCTCGTATGCGATTTTCGATCGAAATTCGAATCGTGTATGGCCTGCTTAACAGTTTATTTCTCTCACTCAGCATACACATGCCACAAATTACACCCCAAAACACATTCTGCTACTCCTTCTGAGTCCCATCATGCAGGGTGCACCATCAGGCATTCTAGGATCATAAATGACATTATATCATTTCTAGACTACCTCTTAGGCCTCGTACACACGAGGGGATATGTCCGCTGAAAACGGTCCGATGGACCGTTTCAGCAGACATCTCCGCTCGTGTGTATGGGCTAGCGGACAGATTTGTCCATCCGACAGATTTCAAAGCATGCTTTGAAATCTATCCGGTGGGAATCTGTCCGCCCGACATGTCTGCTGGTTAGTACACTTACCAGCAGACTTGTCGTCCCGCACCGCCGCCGCGCCGCCCCCGAATGTATTCGGCGCATGCGCGGAAGTGTTTTACTTCCTGGTGCGGTGACGTAGCGGTGACGTGGCGGCATCAACGTCACCGCCACGTCACCGCGCCGTCCGGCGGCGGGGAATTTGATCCGATGGTGTGTACACGCCATCGGATCAAACTCCCGATCGGATATATCCGATGGAAATGGTCCGCGGACCGTTTTCATCGGATAAGTCTGATCGTGTGTACGAGGCCTTACACCTTTGGAAAGTAAACACCCCTATGTATAATCTACAAGGTATAACAAGTCTTTTAATTTTTTTCCCCAGAAGTTTTTGGAAAATGTGGAAATAAAATAAAAACAACTTCTTCTTTTTTTTTTTTACACAATGTTGTCGATTTATAAGATATTTCTCACATAGCATGTACATAGAAAAAAAATACACCCAAGAATACATTCTGCTACTCCTCCTGAGCATGGCGATATCACATGTGTAAGGCCGCGTACACATGATCGTTTCAGCAGACAGATTCGATCGTGTGTACGGGCGGACAGACAGATTTTTCCAGCAGACAGAGTTTAAAGCATGCTTTAAACTCTGTTTGCTGGGAATCCGTTTGTCCGATATGTCTGCTGGTTAGTACGCTAACCAGCAGACATATTTGCCCGCACATTCGTCGAATGGATTCGACGCATGCGCGGAAGTGTTTTACTTCCTGGTGCGGTGACGTGGCGGCGTCAACGTCACCGCCACGTCACCGCTCTGTCTGCCGGCGGTGATTTTGGTTTGATCGTGTGTACAGCGATCAAACCAAAACAGCCCATCAGACAAATCTGATCAAATCAGTCTGTCAGACCGATTTAAAAGATTTATTTGGCCGTGTGTACGCGGCCTAAGACTTTTTCACAGCCTGGCCACATACAGAGGACCAACATGCAAGAAGCACCATCAGGTGTTCTAAGGGCATACATTTCAAATCTAATTTGACTACCTATTACATTTTTGTGAGGCACTGATGGGCACTGTAGTGGCATGGATTTGGTATGGATATAAATATAGTGCCACACAGTAAGATATAATAAATAGATAATTCATAAAATTATAGTGCCACAAACGTGAATCATAAAGTGCTGTAGTGCATAAAACTGTGATATTCTAATTCAAGATAAAAAATATATCCAGAGGCGCATGCGCGGAGGCTCTTAAGATGGCCGCATCCCTCTAGAGCTCCGTGCCACCACGGCCCTGTTAGAACCCACGCCAGCCTTCAGAGCGCCCGCCAACCATCCCCGCCGGGACGAACGAGCGGAGGAACACCCACGGAGCGGGTTGATGTCCTCGGGGTCAGTCGGGAGAAGCCCCAGCCGCCTAATGGGCTCAGCCGCGGGTCCGCTCAGCTATGCCAAAATGGCGGCCGCTCCTCAGGAGAAAAACACAGACGCTGCGGCAAACGAATCCATCGCTGATCAGGATGCGGCTCTACCGTTCTCCCCAGGTACAGCCTCATCCCCACCCTATGAGCCGCCATCCCCCTCATCCACTGAGTCCCTGCTGGGGAGAACATTCCCAGGGATTCCCACAAATCACATGCAGGACCCCAATGCAGGCCTATTAGCCTACAGTGAGGACAGCAATGACTCGATCCCAGCCCCCTCAGACTTCCCATCTATGATGGCAGCCTTCTCTCAGATGCTCTCCAGAGGCCTGGCACAGAATGCAGCCTTAATCACCTCATCCATCCATGCAGATCTACAACATCTGGGAATGAGGATGGAGGTGATTGAAAAGAAAGCTGACCAGTCTGTTGCAAGAATCAACCAAAACTCAGCCAGGATTCAAGATGTTCAGGACCAACTAGAAACTGCCCTGTCCAAGATCGACGACCTTGAGAACAGGGCAAGAAGGTACAATTTCAGGATCAGGGGGCTACCTGAATCTGTGAAAGATGTCCAGCAGGCGGTTAAAGCACTCATCACAGGTCTGATCCCGGATGTTGCTGCCCACCGATTGGAACTCGACAGAGCCCACAGGGCTTTACAGCCCCCCCGCACTGATGGCCTTCCCAGAGACATTATTGTCAAGCCCCACTTCTATTCGGTGAAGGAGGAGGTTATGAAGAAATCGAGAGGGGCTCCCGCGCTCACTATTCTAGGACACACGGTCCAAATATTTGCCGACCTCTCGCCCTACACTATTCAAAAGAGGAGATCGTTTAAACCATTGCTCCAAATTCTACAGCAGAGGGAAATAGTTTATAGATGGTCCTTCCCTCTTCGACTAAATTTCTCCTACAAAAATAAGGGATATGCCTTCTCATCCTTTGTGGAAGGGGAACGTATGCTTCTTCAACTTGGTCTTCTGTCCCACAGCCCCATAAGGGCACCTCATCATCGTCTAAGAGACCATCTCCTGCTAGTCCCCTACAACCCAACTGGCTGACGCAACACCACAAGAGGTCGAAAGAGACACTACCTACCTGAACAGGTTGTCCTCATCCTGGAACCAGGGCCCTGGTTTGGGACTTCCACTCTCACCTTTACTGGGCTCTACCCCTTGCCTCTGTGTTGGCTACTCTCCCCCTAGTCCTTATCTGATGCTTAGCCTTGACATTAGTTACTGTTTCTCCCTCTTATATAGTTGGCTTTAGGCAAGCACTATTGGGACCCTACCATTGAGGAGACGGCCAGGGCAGCGGGGTCAAATACAACTGCCCATGAGTGAATCCCGGACAGTTAAAAAAAAGTTTTTTTTTTTTTTTCTTGAGTTTTAATTCTTCTGTTAAGAGGCTTCCTTATTGATATACTTGTTTCTCCGACACAAATTATCCTCATATTTACGTTAGTATTCCATCCTTGGCTGTGTTGACCTGGGGACTTAGCTTACCCCTGGGCTCTTCGTCTGTTTTTGTGCCTCTTGCAGCTCGGTCCCCCTCCTCCCCGATCTTACGATCGGGCGGGGTGGGTCCGAGGACAGGGCTGGGGGGAACTGGGGGTCCCTACTCAAGGCTAACGCCACCTAGGACTCCTCAGGCTTGGGGGGGATTCCCTGGGTGGGGGCGGACCCGGGGGGGCTCCATTGATGCTCTGCTCTTCTTTTTATTGACTCCAGGGGCGCTCTGCTCATTCTTTATCTTTACCGCTTACCACAAGTGGGTGGGCCGTGGTGGGCTCAGTGCACCTCCACTAGTCTCAGGGGGCATATACTTTGCCTCTCGGGACGATTCGGAGACCCTGTTTCAGGGCACTCCAGACTTCTCGGGTTGTGGGATGGGTGCTGGCAGGTCCACGCCTATCCCAGGGGTGGGGGGGCTGGGATGCCCCACGTTTCAATACTCTTTTTGTCGTTGTAACATGCTTGATTATGCCTGCTTAATCTTCTCTCCCTTCTTTCCTCCTCTCCTTTCCGTTCTTTCTTTTACCCCTCTCTATCATTCCAGGATCTCCAGGATTCCGCAGACTTTTCAACATAGACCCAGACAGGGGATTGGCCTTCCTCATTGGATTATTCGCCAAGGGACGGTAAGAGATACATCAGACTCGAGGTATTCTCCCCTCTGATCCATGGCTGATACGAGAACCACGATACCCACTTTTAAAGTGATCTCCCATAACACACAGGGCATCAATTCCCCGGTTAAACGCCGTAAATTGTTCCAGCTTTATCATAGCATGAATGCAGACGTTCTGTTATTACAGGAAACGCACTTCCCCTCCTCCTACAGGCCCTCCTTTTTACACCAGCGATACCCACAATTCTTCCTTGCTTCAGCGGATAACAAAACCAAGGGAGTGGCCATTTGTTTCTCCAAACATATTAACTTCTCCCAATCGGAGTTGGTCTCTGATCCCCACGGTCGATACCTCTTGCTGTCGGGCACCATTGATGGTGAACCATACACATTTATATCATATTATGCCCCCAACAAGGGCCAGGCAAAATTTTTTGACATGCTTCTACACTCCCTGCAAAAACATTTCAAAGGTACGGTATACATGGGAGGGGACTCCAACGTCGCATTTGATTTCTCCGCCGACAAGACAGCCAGAGGGACGACCAGACCCAGGCGCCCCTCTAAACAGAGCGCAAAAATAGCCCTCCTGTTGCACGAGGCAGGGCTTGTAGATGTTTGGAGAGAGCTTAACCCCAGAGCGAAAGACTACACACACTTTTCAGCACCCCACAATTCATATGCCAGGATAGACCACATTTTCACGCAATCTAAAACAATCCCACTGACCCTGACATCTAAAATTAAAGATACAACCCTCTCAGACCACTCCATTATGACCCTAGCCACACGCAGAACCACAGGCTCCCAGGGCCCCTCCAGATGGCGCCTCAATGAGGCCCTCCTGAGTGACCCAATACAATGCTCGTTGATAGAACAATCCATGAAGGAATACTTCCTTGACAATGACACTGCTGAGGTGTCCCCAGCAACGCTGTGGGCGGCCCACAAAACAGTCCTCAGGGGCAAGCTCATTCAGCTCTCCTCTAAAATCAAGAAGGAACACAGAGCAGACCTGTTGAAACACACGGCGGAGTATCAAACACTAGCCAAGTCCCACAAACGGAACCCCACTCCTGCTACTTTGGCACGGCTTGACTCGGCCAGAGCTCTCCTCAACCTTTCTCTCACGACAGCAGCTGAGAAACACCTCAGGTGGACGGGGGCCAAGTTTTCAGCACAAAAGGACAGAATAGGCTCCAAACTGGCAATTAAACTAACTCCCAAACATCGCACACTAGTCTTCCCAAAACTTAGGACCTCTGCTGGAGACATGACCCAAAACCCAACTAAAATACTAGATACCTTTTCGAAGTTCTACTCCGAACTCTACAAGTCTGACCCTCCATCTTCTCCTGCAATCGAGAATGCTTTCTTTGACAAACTTCCCATCCCCTCCTTGGCCAGGAGCCATAGGGACCTTTTAGAGGACCCTTTCACCTCTGAAGAGGTTTTGGATACCATTAAAGCCCTCAGACTGGGCTCCTCTCCTGGTCCGGACGGTTTCTCGACAGGGTATTATAAAAAGTTTGGCCCATGTTTATCACCCTACCTAGCGCGATTCTTCAACTCTCTTAGGGATGGAGCTCCCCTAAATAGTGACCTCAATGCAGCATATATCTCTGTCATTCCCAAACCGGGAAAGGACACGAGTGACACTGGAAACTACCGTCCGATATCACTAATTAATAATGACATTAAGATAATGACTAAAATACTAGCTAACAGACTTTCAAGCTTCATAGCTGCATACGTACACAAGGACCAGGTGGGCTTCATCCCTGGGAGGCAAGGGCCAGACCAAATCAGGAGAGCAGTGGATGTTGTATCCCTGCTTAACTCTCGGTGGGATGGGGGCCCTCTCCAGAGGGCCTTCCTCCTCTCGATAGACCTCCATAAGGCATTCGACACAGTTGCCTGGCCTTACATTTTCAACTTACTGGAGAGATGGGGATTTGGTCCAAACTTCCTAGGCATTATCCATTCACTTTACTCATCCCCTAACGCGCAGGTGCGGATTCTGGGCAAATACTCGCAAACCTTTACCATCAGCAGGGGAACCAGACAAGGCTGCCCACTCTCCCCCCTCCTCTTCGCGATGGCCATAGAAACTTTGGCTGTCGCGATTAGGACAAATCCTGATATCAAGGGAGTTGTCTGCGGTGAACGGGAACACAAGTGTGCCCTGTTCGCCGACGACCTTCTCCTTTTCGTGGCCTCCCCTCTCCTGTCCACCCCTATTATCTACAAGGTGCTCAGGGACTTTGAGGGGATATCTGGCCTGAAGATCAACTTATCTAAATCTCTCGCCCTGAATGTCACAATGCCCGCTGAGATGTTATCTCAGTTGCAAAACAATTTTGCATTCACTTGGGCCTCAAGTGACATACCATACTTGGGGATCAGGCTAACTAATGACATAAGCAAACTTTTTTCAGTCAATTACCCCCCCATCACACGTAGATGTATTGAAGACCTGGAAAGATGGTCAAGAAGTGGCCTATCATGGCTGGGCAGAATTAACGCGGTCAAAATGACCCTCCTTCCGCGTATGCTCTATCTCTTTAGATCTCTCCCAATTCCAATAAAAAAACAATTCCTTCTGAAATTACAATCGCAAATAGTGCGCTTTGTGTGGGGGAATAAAGGCTACAGATGTAAAAAGGAGGTCCTATACAGACTAAAAACACAGGGGGGGGTAGGGCTACCAAACTTATGGTGGTACTATCAAGCTGCTCAGCTCACCCAAATCTCCATAGCATATTCTAGGGGTCCTAAACCGGACTGGCTCTTGATGGAAAGATCTGCGGTCCCGCTTAATACCATTGATTACCTCCTGTGGAGTGATACCAAATCCAGACCTCCTATTATGTCTCCTACTCTCTCCCACTCGGTGGCACTATGCACTGCTCTCCACAAACAACGCTCACTGATTTCTCCCCTGCGCCCCCTATCCCATCTCTTCCACAACCCCCTGTTTACCCCGGGCATGAATATTCAAGCATTTCGCTGGTGGACTAACAAGGGCTTGTACCGCATAGGCCACTTCCTTTCCCCGTCAGGCCCCTTAAGCATACATCACTGCATGACTGAATTAGATATGCCCAATTCTGAAAGATTTAGGTTTTCCCAAATAACCCACTTCCTTAACTCCATTTGGACTGACAAAAAGGATCCACCTAGGACTACCCCATACGAACGATGGTGCTCTGGCATTATGGATCAGAGGGGAGGTATTTCACTGATCTACTCCTCCCTGGCTTCTAGAGAGGGCATCCCGCCATATGCCCATGCCTGGGAAACGGATTTGGGGATATCTTGGGAAGCGTCAGAATGGTCGCGGGCTTTCCAACGATCCTTTAAGGGTATTCTCAATGTCTCACTGATAGAAGCTAACCTCAAAATTCTAACTAGGTGGTACTATGTCCCCTCTAGGTTGGCAATGATTTACCCGGATACGTCTCCCCTCTGTTTCAGGGGTTGCGAACTAGAGGGCACGATGTGCCACATCTGGTGGACATGTCCCCGAGTCAGATCATACTGGAAAAAGGTTTTCCACACTATTAGGACGATAACGGGATCCACCACCGCTCCTGATCCCTCTATCGCCCTCCTGAACGGTAATATCCCCTCAATTCCTAAACATCTACAAACACTCACATTCTATATCCTCCTGGGAGCGAAGATAACGCTTGCAAGGGCATGGAAGACCCCCACTGTTTCCTTCCGATTGGCGAAGCGCAAAATATCATGGCTAATGTCGCAAGAACACATGGTGGCTAAACTGCTTGATAAGGAAGGAAGATTTAAAACTATTTGGGAACCCTGGGCTGCACATTGCAACATCTCCCTCTGTCCGGGCATTGCAATCGGCTGACTGGCTGATCCTGGAACACTACCCCTCTCTTTTTCTTTCCCTTCTTTCACTCTCTCTATCTGGGACACTCTGCTCCCACCTCCCTAGATGTGTAAGAGCGAGACGTTGTTCCCATTTGCTGCGAAGCAGACAAGGTGGTGCATCGTTTTGAGATATGAGCTTGACCTAGCAACTTGACTCCAGAATCTTCCCCTTTTGTTACTTTATCCCTGAGGGTTTTTTTTTTATTTTTTTATTTTTATTATTCTTTTTACCGTGGGGGCTCTGACGGGCGGCTTGGCCGGCCGGGGGGGCTTCGGGGGCCGTCGGGGGGTTCCGGTTCCGCCACAGTGTGATCCCAAGGGGGTGGCGGGCTGGTGCTTCCGGGTCGGTACGGGGTGCCCCCCTGCTGGTCCCGGGGGCCTTGCTCTACACGGGTTGCTGGTAACTCTCGGGGAGTATTCACGGGGCAACCCCTTGGAGGGGGAAGACACATACTCGTTTTGTCTTGACCTGTAATCCAGGTCCCATAGAAACACTCACCTTTAAGCTGTTAACATGATTGGGAACCTTTGACTCTAACGGCATTCTAAAGTTAGTACATTGTCACCACTTTATAAACTTGTTTTGTAACTGTATAAACAGGCCGTGTTGGCCACAATCCAGAATGTTACTACACTGTATGTTTCTCTTCCTCTGTTAAACTTCAATAAATATATTGAAAGATAAAAAAATATATCCAATGTAATTGATATAAAGTAATTTTAAATATATTTAGTAACTTCAAAAAAAGTGACAAACAGCTTGCTATGGTGTTCACACTTAGGTGCTCCCCACCCTCAGGTAATAGTTTCTCACCTCTGAGCATGTGATCTCACAGCTAAGTTTGGTCAAGAATGCTTGTGAATCACTTTAGGGATTCTAGGCAGGCTGTCTGTGTCCCCTGGGGCAGGACCCGGGTCCCCAAACACTTTTTATGACAATAACTTGCATATTAGCCTTTAAAATTAGCACTTTAGATTTCAAACGTTCAAGTCCCATAGACTTTAACAGGGTTCTAATGTTCACACAAACTTGCCACGAACACCCCAAATTGTTCGTCGTTTGGCGAACGGGCAATGTTCGAGTCGAACGTGAGTTCGACTCAAACTCGAAGCTCATCCCTATTAGGCAGTATACAGACTGGTGTGCTTAACGCACCTAACCCATGTGAGTACCCAGCATTGGGGTTTTATTTGTCTGCACAATAAACAGTTTTAAACAATATTATGCCATGGATTTTTTTTTTTTACCACTTTACATGTGAGGAGACAGCACCAGTAAGCAGCTTTGAAACAGACAGCCTGCCTAGAATCCCTATGGTGATTCATAAGCGTGTTTGACCAAACTTAGCTGTGAGGTCACACGCTCAGAGGTGAGCAGCCATTACCTGAGGGTGGTAAGCACCTGAGTGTGAACACCGCAGCAAGCTGTTTATTAGATATGTGCATTCCCGTTCGTACGAATGTTTACATACGAAAAAATTAAAGCACCAAAATACGAAAACTACGAGATTACGAATGAGCCGCATAACGAACAACCGCAAATACGAACGAATGATCCGACGAAAAAAAACGACAAAACGAAAACGGCAAAAGAACAAAAATGACATCTATAACAAAAGATTTACATTCTGTATTTTGTTTGAATCCTTTTTCTGTTTGTTTTCAGTCCTATGTTCATTGTTCATATGACATCTATAACAAAAGATTTGCATGCTGTATTTTGAATCCAAAATACGAACAGAAAAAAGGAATTTAAAATACAGAATGCAAATCTTTTGTTATAGATGTCATATGAACATACGACTGAAAATAGCAAAAGAAAAGGGTTTCAAGATACTGCAAATCATTGACGAAAATTCACGAAAATTATTGTCTAACAAGTAACGAACATGAATTAAACAGAATAACGAACCATCCCGCATGTACGAAAATAAAACAGTAACGAAAATACGAAACGATCGGAATACGAAAAAATCGCATCATACGAAAAACGAACGGGAACAAACAGGAAAACGGGTGTCTTACGAAAAACGAACGAAAACGAAAAAACGGAACGATACGAAACAGAACAAAAAAAAAAGATGTCCACTGTTTATCACAGTTTTTTGTTACTAAATATATATCAAAAGAACTTTGGATTTTCCATCTTGAATTAGAATATCGCTGTTTTATGCACTACAGTACTATATGATTCATGTTTGTGACACTATAATTTTAGGAATTATCTATTTATTACATTCTACTGCGTGGCACTATATTTATATTTTTGATTTATTTGCAGGTTTTCATATAGTATAATAATTTACATTAATATATATTTACAGCGGTGTGTGACATATATCACAGTATAATTTACAGATAAAATGTATTTCATTCATTTCAATTTGGGAAGATTTTGGGTGCGATAGGGCAGCACATATAGTGCCCTATAGTGCAGTGATGGCGAACCTATGGCACGGGTGCCACAGCTGGAACTCCAAGCCCTCTCTGTTGGCACACCAGGGGATTCCCCCAGCCAGGCAGTCAATTGCACTGACTCGACAGGACACCGGCTCCCTTCTTTGCATAGGTGCCAGTGACATCGGCAGAAGGGTGGGCAGCCAGCCATCATGTGTGCTGTTTTGGGGGGGTGTAAAAATCTCCTTCTACCGTTCCGACTCTGTTCGGCAGCTTATTGCCTCCCCGAAATCCCTACACCTCTGGTAAGGCATTCGGGCATTCCTTTCTGCAGGCGTGATATTCCAGCTCCCCCTGCTCCAGGACGACTTTGGTTCAGTCTGTCCTAGTGCAGCCTGTGAAAAAGCGGAAGAGGAGGAGCGGTGCTCTGAGCAGATCATCAATGGCCATTAGGAGCTGTGCAATAGCTTGCAGGTGACCTTCCGGCGGCAGGGATATCGAGGAGGTAGGTGAGTGCATGTGTCAGGTAGGTGAGTGCATGTGTCAGATAGGTGAGTTTAATGGTAAGGTAGGTGAGTTTAATGGTAAGGTAGGTGAGTTTAATGTTCAGGTAGGTGAGTGTAATAGGTAGGTCAGCAGATGTATCAGGTAGGTCAGTGTATGTTGCACAGTGCATTCTGAGCACAATGCATTCCTGAACCCTGCATTCTGAGCGAATCTGGCAGAATCATACATTTTTGGTCCATTGGGGCTCATTCAGAGGGATAATCAGTCCCACCCTCTGTACAGAGCCGCTGGTAGGTTTAATTCTGTGCTGGCACTTTGAAAGAAATAAGTTGATTTTGTGTCGTGGTTTGGGCACTCAGGCTCAAAAAGGTTCGCCATCACTGCTATAGTGTGTTAAAACTGAAGGGGGGTGAGAGTGACCAGGAGAAATGACAAATCACTGTTCATAGATTGTATGAACAGACGATCAGTCATTTCTCCCCCTGAAAGAACCGGGAGCTGTGTGTTTACACACGCAGCTCCCGGTTCTCGCTCTGTAACAAGCGATCGCGGGTGCCCGGTTTCCCTGCAGATGGGCTAGGAAAGAGCTGGGTCACATGACAGGTGTATACCAATTATGAAAAGGGGTACATATATAACTTTTTTTTCTAATTAAAATACATACAGCGCCGTCATCCATTTAAAGAGAAGGCATAATGCATAATAAAAATGGCGCGTTTAGTAAAACTTCAGCAAAGCTTTGTATATTCTTTCCCTCTCTAAAACCAAAAATAGTAATTTTAGTAAAAAAAAATAATAATAGATGTTTGCCTAATATATAAAGATGGCATGATACAAAAGTTTTGGTGGTGCATTAGACTGACCAAAATATGGTAAACGTCACTTTATATGATTTCTCACCTTCCATGCTCTAGTCGGTTTTGAATCAATAATTCAGTAACGAGAGGTTTTCTCATAGTGCTGCAGTTCTGGTATCAGTGGCCTGGTTTCAGAAAAAAATAATATATGAGAAATAAAAGCAAATACAGTTCCAGTTCCATGAACAAATATTCAAAACAACTTTGCTTACGTAAGCTGGTCAATAATTAGGTTAGTTTAACAATGTTGACAACTTTTAAAGTGCTAAAATAAAAAACATTATACACGTGCCTACCAAACAGGGCCGATCCTAGGCAGGGTGCACGGGGTGCTCCGCACCCAGGCACCGCAGAGGTGGGGGCGCCGAAGCTTCAAAGTGCTCCCCTCCCTCCTCCTTGTTTGTGTCCAGGGGTGAAGCACATGTAGCGGGTGCTGCGGTTCCCCATCCCGCTTGCTCTCTCCACTGGCAACTGACAAGAGCGCATACCTCCCACTGTCCCCGGAATCCGGGTTGGGTACTGCAGCACTAATTAATTCTGTCCAGTGGGCGTACAGCAGTCTCTTGTCTGCCCCGCCCCCTCTGCGTGTGTCAGCTTTTCTCTCTTTGCCGGTGTGATGAGATGCTTCTGGGTTGGCCGGAGCTGCTACCAATCATCCCGTGCACTCCCAGAAATGCTCTCTTTGTGCCACCCTCCTAGTAACCAAATTTATGCCCCGCCCCCTGTAATGTACTTCTGCACCCAGCGCGCCTGAGTTACAAGGATCTATTGGATAGGTACTGATCTATGGGGACACCTGATGTGGGGGGCTCTGATGGGGACACTTGCTGTGGGGCGTGAGCTCTGATGGGGGACACCTGCTGTGGGGGGCTCTGATGGGGACACCTGCTGTGGGGCGGGAGCTCTGATGGGGGACACCTGCTGTGGGGGCTCTGATTGGGACACCTGCTGTGGGGGGGCTCTGATGGGTGACACCTGCTGGGGGGGGACTCTAATAAAGGACATCTGCTGTGGGGGGACTCTGAGGCCTTGTACACACGAGGGAATTTATCCGATGGGAACGGTCCGACGGACCGTTCCCATCGGATCTGTCCGCCGGATTGCTTTGATCCGATGGCTGTACACACCATCGGATCAAATTCCCCGCCGGCGGACAGCGCGGTGATGCGGCGGTGACGTTGACGCCGCCACGTGACCGCCACGTCACCGCACCAGGAAGTAAACACTTCACGCGCATGCGTCGGATCCATTCACAGGATACGTGGGATATGTCCGCTGGTTTGCCGTACTAACCAGCGGACATATCTGACGGACAGCTCTCCGGCATGCTTTGGAATTTTTCCGCCGGAGGAATCAGGACAAAACGGTCGTTTGCCCCTACACACGAGCGGATTTTTTTGGCTGAAATGTTCAGCGGAAATATTCCCTCGTGTGTACAAGGCCTGATGGGGGACACTAATGAAGACTTCTTGGGGGAGCATCTATCTCTGTGTTTGAGTCATAGCCATAGAAACCTTTGTAAAGGGGAGGAGTTAGTAAGATGACCACACCCATGTGGGGGGCGCCAGCAATATTTCTGAACCCAGGCGTCTGTGACCCTATGATCGGCCCTGCTACCAAAGATCTATAAATTCACCCAATTGTACTTGTTACCCTATTAAAATATTTTTTTTTTATTCCTGAATATTATCAAAACATGAAACAATTGACATACTTGAATGAGTTGGTGCGATAACAACGTCTACGCGAGAAGTACACCAGAATTAAAATTATGATAAGCAGGACAACCAGGCCAACGGTGACTCCAGCGATGACTCCAGCTTTACTAACAACCGTATTGCATAGATTCCCCGTGTACCAGTACTCGTCTGATATCTCACAGCTGAAAAGGAAAAAAGGTTGAAGGGCATTAGAAGAATGACCATAGACAGGTCCTTTGCACCACAGGGCGTTGTAGGCACACAAACCGCGGTGTCCAAGGTTTCAGGTCACATCCTTCATAAAGAACATTACCATTTTTTATTGGACCTAACACACGACCATTTTCCTCGGCAAAAATGCTCTGCCAGCATTTTTCTTGATGGATTTTGCCGAGGAAAATGGTCGTGTGTACGAGGCTTCAGACATAGATCTTTCAAAATATCAACACCCATAATAGGTAGGGCCAGCCATATACAGATCAAATTTTCTCAATTCCCCCAACAACACAGACAGCGTTGATGCGGGAATCCCTCCTAGCAGCTATTATACTGCTATACAGTATAATAGCTGCTAGTGATAATAGCAGGTAAAACCTGGTATGCTAGTTGTACACAAGTAAATTCATCCTGTCCATACAAATCTCGGCTGGTTCCTGCTGAATCGGACAAGATTTGAATGTGCATGAACTGCCTTAGTCTAGAGGTATAAAATTATCCCTGCATTTTCCCTACCCCCCCCCCCTTTTTTTTTTCTTTCCCCTTTGCTGTACAACTTACTATATATGGCAAAGTTATTAATCTGATTATTCAATGCTATCTTTTGTATGGTATTTATTACATCTATTATCGTTTGTTACACAATGTGAATTTGTTATATTCATTATTGTTCTTCTTCAAAAATTTCAATGAAATATTTGGAATCAAAATGATCCCTGCAAATATTTAGGCAAACCAAAAATAAACTATTTCCTGGTGCGGTAATTAGTGTGGGAATAAGACACTTGAGACTGTCCAGGAAGAATCAGCCATGACACCCTTTCCCCAGAAACAGCTAAAAAATTTAAAATATAAAAAATATCTATTTTTTTTATATTTTTATTTTAGGCATTCTATGCAAAAGAACACAACACACATACAGTGGGATTTTCTCAAATTGAACTACAGAAGTAGAGATACACTTTAAAGCGATAGCAAACTGCAGGTTAAAAAAACTTCCACTGCAAGGCGATGTCATAACCTGCCAGTATGCATTCCATACAAGCACCATTATGAGAGACACCTTACAATAAAGCCCTCCATGCTGACAGGGCTTGCATCTTCCCCCAGTCTTCCTTCCAGGTTCGTGGCCTCCAGCTACACGAGTGGCAGGGGCCGCGATGATGTCATTACATTGCATGCATGCAGGAGCCCTCAACGACACAAGTTCTGAAGGTCCGGCATACCAGAAACCACCGGCTGCATGCAGTGTGAATATCTTCTAAACTGTGCAAGTTTAGGAGATATCCAAGGTACCTACAGGCAATCCTTATTACAGGCTTACCTGTAGGTACAAGATGAAAAAGTGTGTTTACTACTACTTTAACCACTTAGGCCTCGTACACACGAGCGGATATGTCCGCTGAAAACGGTCCAATGGACCGTTTCAGCAGACATCTCCGATCGTGTGTATGGGCTAGCGGACAGATTTGTCCACCCGACAGATTTCAAAGCATGCTTTGAAATCTATCGGGTGGGAATGTGTCCGCCCGACATGTCTGCTGGTTAGTACACTTACCAGCAGACATGTCGTCCCGCACCGCCGCCGCCGCATGGATTCGACGCATGCGCAGAAGTGTTTTACTTCCTGGTGCGGTGACGTGGCGGCGTCAACGTCACCGCCACGTCACCGCGCCGTCCGCCGGCGGGAATTTGATCCGATGGTGTGTACACGCCATCGGACCAAACTCCAGATTGGACATATCCGATGGAAACGGTCCGCGGACCGTTTTCATCGGATATGTCCGATCGTGTGTACAAGGCCTAAGGCTGCTTTCACATTGGGCAGTAGAGCCGCGGTGGTGGGATAGCAGCGCGATTTTTAGCGCTGCTATACCGTCGTATTTACAGCTGTATTCGGCCACTAGCGGTGCAGTTTTAACCCCCGCTAGCAGCCGAAAAAGGGTTAATACCGCCCGCAATGCACCTCTGTAGAGGCGCATTGCGGGCGGTATTACCAAGGTTTCCAATTGATTTCAATGGGAAGGAGCGGTATACTGTAGAAGCGGTAAACACAACGCTCCTATACCGTGGTAAAGATGCGGCTAGCAGGACTTTTGGAGCGGTCCTGCTAGCGCACCGCTTTAGTGTGAAAGCCTTCGGGCTTTCACATTGAAGACTACAGGGCAGTTTTTTTTCAGGCGGTATAGCAGCGCTATTTTTAGCAGTGTACTGTGTGAAAAACGCCTCAATGTGAAAGGGGCCTTAAGGACCGCCTAACGCCGATATACGTCTGCAGAATGGCACCGCTGGGCACAATCACGTACCGGTACATGATTGGTTAATGGGCAGCCGTGGGTCGCGGGCGTGCGCCCGTGACTCGGTCCGAAGCTCCGTGACCGAGACCGTGGGACCTGCAGACCCGATCGCCGCTGGAGTCCCGCGATCGGTCCCCGGAGCTGAAGAATGGGGAGAACTGTGTGTAAACACAGCTTCCCCGTTCTTCACTGTGGCTCCGTCATCGATCGTGTGATCCCTTTTATAGGGTGACACAATCAATGACGTCACACCTACAACCACACCCCCTACAGTTGTAAACACACATTAGGTCATACATAACCCCATAACCCCCCCTTGTGGTTAACTCCCAAACTGCAATTGTCATTTTTTACAGTAAACAATGCATTTTAAATGCATTTTTTGCTGTGAAAATGACAATGGTCCCAAAAATGTGTCAAAAGTCCGAAGTGTCCGCTATAATGTTTCAGTCACGAAAAAAAAAAAACGCTGATCGCCGCCACTAGTAGTAAAAAAATAATAAAAATGCAATAAAACTATCCCCTATTTTGTAAACACTATAAATTTTGCGCAAACCAAACGATAAACGCTTATTGTGATTTTTTTTTTACCAAAGATAGAAGAATACATATCGGCCTAAACTGAGAAAAAAATGTTTTTTTTTATATATATTTTTGGGGGATGTTTATTATAGCAAAATGTAAAAAATATTGATTTTTTTTCAAAATTTTATTTTTGTTTATATCGCAAAAAATAAAAACCGCAGAGGTGATCAAATACCACCAAAAGAAAGCTCTATTAGTGGGGAAAAAAAGGACGCCATTTTGTTTGGGAGCCATGTCGCACGACCGCGCAATTGTCAGTTAAAGCAACACAGTGCCGAATCGCAAAAAGGGGCAAGGTTCTTTACCTGCATTTTGGTCCAGGTCTTAAGTGGTTAAGGAGAGAGGTAAAGGTCTGCTAAATGTTCAAAAATTTAAAAAAAAAATGTTTATCTGACAGAAATCTGCTGCTGTCTGGTATCCTGTGCACTTTGATGTGTTATCCCAAACATTGTTATCAGGGAAAAAGAGAAGGATGCAAACTTGACACTTCAGCACTCAGAAAAGGTAGAGGCATCCATCACATGAACCAAAGTTAGCATCATCTTTTGTCAACCCGGACCCGAAAGAAATGGAGATTCAGCCCTCTCCACAGATCAGGGAAATCCACTGTACAAACCAGAGAGGATGCAAATGCCATTATCTTTGACACATTATTGAAAGGATTAAAAAGACAAATAATACACTCACAAGCCAAGTCAGCTAAAGGCATGTAGATACATACAGCACCCAATCTCAGCTCTTAGGCCCCCCGAAACCCCATACACACTATCAGTTTTCCTGACGGTTTTCTCTTCAGGTTTACCAAAACCATCTAATATGAGGTCAAACCTCAAAAGTTTCAATTTGTATGCAATCAGACAGGCCCTTGTACTACATGGTTTTGGTAAACCTGATGAGAAAACCATCAGGAAAACTGATAGTGTGTATGGGGCTTGAGATTCGGTGCTGTAAACATCGACGTGCCGACGTGCCTTTAGCTCACTTGGCTTTTGAGTATATCATTTGTCTTTTTAATCCTTTCAATAGGTGTTTGCACCCTCTTTGTTTGTGTTTTGTACATTGTTATCATTGAGTATGTGTTATGAAAATAAGGAAGGGGGGGGGGGGTTCTCCTAACACACTTCTTGCCCTAGGGGGTTGCATTTCCATAGATACAGTAAAATGGGTGACCCTAGGAGAAGAAGTGTGTAATTAGCAGGATCTTGTCCTAGGGCGTGGCATCTCCTTAGATACAGTAAGGTGGGTGACCCTAGGAGAAGAAGTGTGTAATTGGCAGAATCTTGTCCTAGGGCATGGCATCTCCATAGATACAGTAAAGTGGGTGACCCTAGGAGAAGAAGTGTGTAATTGGCAGAATCGTGTCCTAGGGCGTGGCATCTCCATAGATACAGTAAAGTGGGTGACCCTAGGAGAAGAAGTGTGTAATTGGCAGAATCTTGTCCTAGGGTGTGGCATCTCCATAGATACAGTAAGGTGGGTGACCCTAGGAGAAGAAGTGTGTAATTGGCAGGATCTTGTCCTAGGGCGTTGCATCTCCATAGATACAGTAAGGTGGGTGACCCTAGGACAGTGATGGCGAACCTCGGCACTCCAGATGTTTTGGAACTACATTTCCCATGATGCTTTACTACACTGCAGAGTGCATGAGCATCATGGGAAATGTAGTTCCAAAACATCTGGGGTGCCAATGTTCTCCATCACTGCCCTAGGAAAAGAAGTGTGTAATTGGCAGAATCTTGTCCTAGGGCGTGGCATCTCCATAGATACAGTAAGGTGGGTGACCCTAGGAGAAGAAGTGTGTAATTGGCAGAATCTTGTCCTAGGGCGTGGCATCTCCATAGATACAGTAAGGTGGGTGACCCTAGGAGAAGAAGTGTGTAATTGGCAGAATCTTGTGCTAGGGCGTGGCATCTCCATAGATACAGTAAGGTGGGTGACCCTAGGAGAAGAAGTGTGTAATTGGCAGGATCTTGTCCTAGGGCGTGGCATCTCCATAGATACAGTAAGGTGGGTGACCCCAGGAGAAGAAGTGTGTAATTGGCAGGATCTTGTCCTAGGGCGTGGCATCTCCATAGATACAGTAAGGTGGGTGACCCCAGGAGAAGAAGTGTGTAATTGGCAGGATCTTGTCCTAGGGCGTGGCATCTCCATAGATACAGTAAGGTGGGTGACCCCAGGAGAAGAAGTGTGTAATTGGCAGGATCTTGTCCTAGGGCATGGCATCTCCATAGATACAGTAAAGTGGGTGACCCTAGGAGAAGAAGTGTGTAATTGGCAGAATCGTGTCCTAGGGCGTGGCATCTCCATAGATACAGTAAAGTGGGTGACCCTAGGAGAAGAAGTGTGTAATTGGCAGAATCTTGTCCTAGGGTGTGGCATCTCCATAGATACAGTAAGGTGGGTGACCCTAGGAGAAGAAGTGTGTAATTGGCAGGATCTTGTCCTAGGGCGTTGCATCTCCATAGATACAGTAAGGTGGGTGACCCTAGGACAGTGATGGCGAACCTCGGCACTCCAGATGTTTTGGAACTACATTTCCCATGATGCTTTACTACACTGCAGAGTGCATGAGCATCATGGGAAATGTAGTTCCAAAACATCTGGGGTGCCAATGTTCTCCATCACTGCCCTAGGAAAAGAAGTGTGTAATTGGCAGAATCTTGTCCTAGGGCGTGGCATCTCCATAGATACAGTAAGGTGGGTGACCCTAGGAGAAGAAGTGTGTAATTGGCAGAATCTTGTCCTAGGGCGTGGCATCTCCATAGATACAGTAAGGTGGGTGACCCTAGGAGAAGAAGTGTGTAATTGGCAGGATCTTGTCCTAGGGCGTGGCATCTCCATAGATACAGTAAGGTGGGAGACCCCAGGAGAAGAAGTGTGTAATTGGCAGGATCTTGTCCTAGGGCGTGGCATCTCCATAGATACAGTAAGGTGGGTGACCCCAGGAGAAGAAGTGTGTAATTGGCAGGATCTTGTCCTAGGGCGTGGCATCTCCATAGATACAGTAAGGTGGGTGACCCCAGGAGAAGAAGTGTGTAATTGGCAGGATCTTGTCCTAGGGTGTGGCATCTTCTTAGATACAGTAAGGTGGGTGACATTTGTAACCATAGGAGAAGAAGTGTGATACTGGCAGGATCACCAAGTGAAAATAAAGAAAAATAAAAGACTGAGAAAGGAAAGAAAACAAATGCAGTTACCACATTTTTAGGACTGGTAAGCTGCAATATATTACAATATTTACTGTTGATGCTTACTAGCAATATGGTCCCTTATTTGAAACAGAACACTGTCCATGGATGCAGTTTATGTTGTTGGGGTTTAATTTGCTGCAGTTGGTAACACATAAAAGTTCAGTAGTTCCATTTATACCATAATAATACTTATGTAAGTCTTTGGGAATGTTGAGTACTTCTGAACACAATGCTGGAGAACGAGAAAGAAAAAGACAATCTCATTAAAGAAAAGGCTGGACAAGATTATTATTATTTTTTTATGTCACCATCATAAAACTTTGCTGCTTGATATAAGCAATTGCCATTCAGAGGGTTAGAACACCTGCCAGGTTCAATTAATATGGGCTCCTTACATACCAGCTTTAGTGGTTTCCCTTCTGTCCAATGAGATTTTTCATTATGTTCTATTATGGAGAATGTAATTTGAGGAGCTGGAACCCACAAAGGTCATCAAGAACACCCAAAACCCCCAGGTTGATGGGAACAGAGTTGGAAATTTCAACTGGAAGATCTCACTGTTAGGCCCCATACACACGATCGGACATATCCGATGAAAACGGTCCGCGGACCATTTCCATCGGATATGTCCGATCGGGAGTTTGATCCGATGGCGTGTACACACCATCGGATCAAATTCCCCGCCGCCGGACGGCGCGGTGACGTGGCGATGACGCGGCGGTGACGTTGACGCCGCCGCGTCACCGCCACGTCACCGCACCAGGAAGTAAAACACTTCCGCGCATGGGCCGAATCCATTCGGCAGCGGCGCGGCGGCGGTGGGAGCCGACATGTCTGCTGGTAAGTGTACTAACCAGCAGACATGTCGGGCGGACAGATTCCCACCGGATAGATTTCAAAGCTTGCTTTGAAATCTGTCGGGTGGAGAAATCTGTCCGCTAGCCCATACACACGAGCGGAGATGTCTGCTGAAACGGTCCATCGGACCGTTTTCAGCGGACATATCCCCTCGTGTGTACGCGGCCTTAGAGTATAATAGACCTATAGGTCTACAAGGCTCCTCATCAGGGGTGGACTGACAACTCACGGGGCCCTCGGGCAATAGGAGATTATGGGGCCCATAGGCAATAGGAGATTATGGGCCCCCCAGGCAATAGATTATGGGGCCACACACAGTATACACACACACACATACAGTATACATACACAGTATACACACACAGGCACACAATATACACACACAGTATACTTACACACAGAATACACATACACACACTGAAGGGGTACTGGAGAGGCGGGGTAAATATAATCTTGGAATTTTTAAAAAAACACAGATTTTTACATACTGTCCCTGGTTTTACTGAGGCTGGAAACCCTGATAGGGCCCCCTAGTGGCATGGGGCCCTTGGGCAGTGCCCGAGTGCCCAAATGGTCAGTCCGCCCCTGCTTCTCATACTACTAAATATACATTTAGGGTGGACTGACCCTTTCTGGGGGTGATTGAGACTAGAAGGCTCATCATACTACTAAATATTACCTTAGGGGTGAACTCAGACCCTATACACACTATTAGATTTTCTGCAGATTTTTGTCTTCAGATTTACCAAAACCATGTAGTGCAAGGGCCTGCCTGATCGCATACAAATTGAAACTCTTTGGCCACGTACACACGATCTGCCCAACCCGATGAGAATGATCTGAAGGACCGTTTTCATCGGGTCACTGCTGAAGTGGCCTGATGGTCTGATGTGCGTATACACCATCAGTCCAAAAACCGATCATGTCAGAACGCGGTGACGTAAAACACAACGACGTGCTGGAAAAACAAAGTTCAATGCTTTCAAGCATGCGTCGACTTGATTCTGAGCATGCGGGGGTTTTTGAAGCGATGCTTTTGCATACTAACGATCGGTTTGGACCGATGGTCGGGCGTCCATCAGTCCGATTTTAAAGCAAGTTTTAAAACTTTGGTCCGAAGGAGGACAGACCGACGGCCCGTACACACGGTCGGTTTGGAACGATGAAACTGGACTTCAGTCCATTTTCATCGGGTTGGACCGATCATGTGTACGTGGCCTTAAGGTCTGACCTCATATTATATATAGTTTTAATAAATCTGAAGACAATAGAAATTGTCTGGAAAAATTTGTAAGACGGGCTATCTGACGATTTTTCGTCAGACAAAAGCTGGATGCGCAGACTATACAATTTTTGTCGGATGTGAACTCAAAGTCCGACTTTCATTTCATTAGTACGGTTTGCATTCTAGAAAAAATCGTAAGAGCAAGACTACGCATTCTCAGAAACAAAAGAATACATACAAAACTATTCAACACATTACGTCACTTCTGATGTTGTATTCTGCAATACGAAATTTTTTGCATTGTGAGCAACGTCTTCACTTTCGACGTGAGACTAGCATGCCACAAAAACCGGAAGTTCGGTGACTCGGTCTACAAAGATGCTCGTACCAATAAATATTATTCTACAGTAGACTGACCCTTTAACCACTTAATGCCAGCCGCATGTATATGTACGTCCACAGAATGGCACGTACAGGCAGATGGGCGTACAGGTACATCCCTGCCTTCCTGCGGGTCGGGGGTCTAATCAGGACCACCTCCGCTACATGCAGCGGTTGGTAATTGTCTGGGGGCGATCCGGGATGAGGGGGCGGCTATTCGTTTCTAGCCACCCCCTCGCGATCACTCCCAGTCAATCCGCTTCCTCCTCTGCCTGTGTAATGTAAACACAGGCAGAGGAAGTGATGTCACCTCTCCTCCCGCCGGTATTTTCGTCCGGCGGAGGAGAGGAGACATCAGAACAGTGAGTACACAAGCACCACACTGACACACTACACATAGGCACACAAATCCCCCCCAGTCACCACCCGATCACCCCCCCCCCCCCCCCCAGCCCCCTGTCACAGTGTCACTAATAGCAGTGATCATTTATTTACTGATCACTGCATTTAGTGTCAGTGTGACAGTTAGTGTGACAGGCAGTTAGTGTTAGGCCCCTTTAGGTCCAGGGTAGCCCCCTACCCCCCAATAAAGGTTTTAACCCCTTGATCACCCCCTAGTTAACCCTTTCACCCCTATGGCCAGCGCCACTAAGCGATCATTTTTCTGATTGCTGTATTAGTGTCGCTGGTGCGGCTAGGTAGCTAGTCATTTTTTGAGGTTTGCCCGCTAGGTTTTTATAGCGTTAGGTACCCCCATAAATTTTCGAATAAAGGTTTTAACCCCTGATTGCCCCTAGAGTTAACCCTTTCACCCCCTATTGCCAGCGTCGCTAAGTGATCGTTTTTCTGATCGCTGTATTAGTGTCGCTGGTGCCGCTAGGTAGCTAGTTATTTTTTGAGGTTCGCCCGCCAGGTTTTTATAGTGTTAGGTACCCCCATAAATTTTCGAATAAAGGTTTTAACCCCTGATTGCCCCTAGAGTTAACCCTTTCACCCCCTATTGCCAGCGTCACTAAGCGATAATTTTTCTAATCGCTGTATTAGTGTCGCTGGTGCCGTTAGGTAGCTAGTTATTTTTTGAGGTTCGCCCGCCAGGTTTTTATAGCGTTAGGTACCCCCATACATTTTTTAAATAAAGTTTTTAACCCCTGATTGCCCCTAGAGTTAACCCTTACACCTCTTTTTGCCAGCGTCACTAAGCGATCGTTTTTCTGATCGCTGTATTAGTGTCGCTGGTGACGCTAGGTAGCTAGTTATTTTTTGAGGTTCGCTCGCTAGGTTTTTATAGCGTTAGGTACCCCCATAAATTTTCGAATAAAGGTTTTAACCCCTGATTGCCCCTAGAGTTAACCCTTTCACCCCCTATTGCCAGCTTCACTAAGCGATCATTCTTCTGATCGCTGTATTAGTGCCGCTAGGTAGCTAGTTAGTGCCAGTAACGCTTACACCCACGCGCAAAGCATACACCCCCCATATGTGGAATTACACCCCAAAATACATTCTGCTGCTTCTCCCGAGTACGGGGATACCACATGTGTGGGACTTTTTTGGAGCCTAGCCACGTACGGGACCCCAAAAGCCAATCACCGCCTTCAGGCTTTCTAAGGGTGTAAATTTTTGATTTCACTCCTCACTACCTATCACAGTTTCGAAGGCCATAAAATGCCAAAATAGCACAAAAAAAACAAACAAATGACCCCCCCCCATTTTGGAAAGTAGACACCCCAAGCTATTTGCTGAGAGGCATGTCGAGTCCATGGAATATTTTATATTTTGACACAAGTTGCGGGAATATGACAAACTGATTTTTTTTTGCACAAAGTTGTCACTAAATGATATATTGCTCACACATGCCATGGTTATATGTGGAATTGCACCCCAAAATACATTCTGCTACCTCGAAAACCAAGCACCGCCTTCAAGATTTCTAAGGGCATACATTTTTGATTTCACTCCTCACTACCTATCACAGTTTTGAAGGCCATAAAATGCCAAGATGGCACACAACCCCCCCAAATGACCCCATTTTGGAAAGAAGACACCCCAAGCTATTTGTTGAGGCATGTTGAGTCCATGGAATATTTAATTTTTTTGCCCCAAGTGATTGAATAATGACCAAAAAAAATAAATTTACAAACCATTGTCACTAAATTATATATTGCTCACACATGCCATGGGCATATGTGGAATTACACCCCAAAATACATTCTGCTGCTTCTCCTGAGTACGGGGATCTGACTTTTTGGGAGCCTAGCCATGTACGGGACCCCGAAAACCAATCACCTTCGGGTCTGGAAGGAATATTAAGGGGAACCCTGCGCCAAATTAAAATAAATGATGTGGGGTTCCCCCCAAATATCCATTCCAGACCCTTCAGGTCTGGTATGGATTTTAAGGGGAACTCCACCCCAAATTAAAAAAAAAATGCCGTGGACCCCCACACATTTTTCTTTTATGAATGACTTTTCTCTGTATTGCCAGGAGCTGACAATTCATTATAGCCGCGAGTTATTTTAAATTACTTTTTTTCTTTCAGAAATGACACTTTATGCAGGGACAGTTCTAAGCATGGGAAACACGTGCTACTTTCCAGGCATACTTTACACCCCCCCCCCCCCCCAGGTACGAAATTTAAAGGAATATTTCACTTTTATTGTTTCACTTAAAGGAATTATTAAAATCAATGCTGCCAAAAAAACTGCAGTTTTTAAAACTTTTTTTTTGCATTGCTACAGGTCCCTAAACACTTTTTACTACAATAACTTGCATATTAGCCTTTAAAATTAGCACTTTAGATTTCAAACGTTCGAGTCCCATAGACTTTAACAGGGTTCTAAAGTTCACACGAACTTCCTGCGAACACCCCAAATAGTTTGCTGTTCGGCGAACAGGCAATGTTCGAGTCGAACATGAGTTCGACTCGAACTCGAAGCTCATCCCTACTCAGGAGAAGCAGCAGAATATATTTTGGGGTGCAATTCCACATATAACCATGGCATGTGTGAGAAATATTTCATTTAGTGACAACTTTGTGCAAAAAAAAATCGGTTTGTCATATTCCAGCAACTTGTGTCAAAATATAAAATATTCCATGGACTCGACATGCCTCTCAGCAAATAGCTTGGGGTGTCTACTTTCCAAAATGGGGTAATTTGGGGGGGGTTTGTGCTATTTTGGTATTTTATGGCCTTTGAAACTGTGATAGGTAGTGAGGAGTGAAATCAAAGGCGCTGCTTGGTTTTTGGGGCCCAATACGCGGCTAGGCTCCCAAAAAGTCCCAAACATGTTGTATCCCCGTACTCAGGAGCAGCATCAGAATGTATTTCGGGGTGCAATTCCACATATAAATGTTTATTTCTTTTTTGTAATTATTCAATCACTTGGGACAAAAAAAAAATATTCAATGGACTCAACATGCCTCTCAGCAGTTTCCTTGGGGTGTCTACTTTCCAAAATGTGGTCATTTTGGGGGGGGGGGGGGGGTTTGTACTGCCCTGCCATTTTAGCACCTCAAGAAATTAGATAGGCATTCATAAAATAAAAGCTGTGTAAATTCCAGAAAATGTACCCTAGTTTGTAGACGCTATAACTTTTGCGAAAACCAATAAATATACACTTATTGCAATTTTTTTTTAATAAAGACATGTGGCTGAATACATTTTGGCCTAAATGTTTGACTAAAGTTTTGTTTATTCGATATTTTTTACTTTTTGTTATCATTTTTTTCCAAAATTTACGGTCTTTTTCCGTTTATATCGCAAAAAAAAAAAAAAATCGCATAGGCAATCAAATACTGTCAAAAGAAAGCTCTATTTGTGGGAAGAAAAGGATGTAAATTTTGTTTCGGTAAAACATTGCATGACCGCGCAATTACCAGTTAAAGCAGCGCAGTGCCAAATTGTAAAAACACCTTTGGTCCTTTAGATGCATATTGGTCCGGGGCTTAAGTGGTTAAAATATATTACTTTGACAATAGCTTTACAGCAGGGATGTGCAATTAGCGGACCTCCAGCTGTTGCAGAACTTCAAGTTTCAGGTATAGCAAGACTCTGACAGCCACAAGCAGGACACCCAGAGGCAGAGGCATGCAACAGCTGGAGATCCGCTAATTGCATACACCTGCTTTATAAGTTTCACCAGTCTGTTTATTACTATGCAAATAAGAGAGAGAAAATACCTGTTGGATCCAAGTCTGTTGTAAAGCTAACATCTGTTAAATTGAAGCAGATTGCATCTGTAAAATAAAATGGTTACAGTGTTACAGTATATAAAAATGCTTTATATTACGATATTAGTTTCAAAATCAAATTACTAATGGCAGCCACTATATTTCTTATCACAGGTCTCCTTTATTATAATTTCAAGTAATTATGGGTCTTCTGCATCATGTGTATCTAAAGAGAAACTACATTTTTGCCAAAAAACTAACAAAAAAAAAAGAAGAAATATACAGTATATAATTTAATGTTATTAACCACTTAAGACCCGGACCAAAATGCAGGCAAAGGACCTTGCCCCTTTTTGCGATTCGGCACTGCGTCGCTTTAACTGACAATTGCGCGGTCGTGCGACGTGGCTCCCAAACAAAATTGGCGTCCTTTTTTCCCCACAAATAGAGCTTTCTTTTGGTGGTATTTGATCACCTCTGCGGTTTTTATTTTTTGCGCTATAAACAAAAATAGAGCGACAATTTTAAAAAAAATTCAATATTTTTTACTTTTTGCTATAATAAAAATCCCCCAAAAATATATAAAAAACATTTTTTTTCCTCAGTTTAGGCCGATACGTATTCTTCTACCTATTTTTGGTAAAAAAAAATCACAATAAGCGTTTATCGGTTGGTTTTCGCAAAATTTATAGCGTTTACAAAATAAGGAATAGTTTTATTGCATTTTTATTATTATTTTTTTTTTTACTACTAATAGCGGCGATCAGCGATTTTTTTCGTGACTGCGACATTATGGCGGACACTTCGGACAATTTTGACACATTTTTGGGACAATTGTCATTTTCACAGAAAAAAATGCATTTAAATTTGCATTGTTTACTGTGGAAATGACAGTTGCAGTTTGGGAGTTAACCACAGGTGGCGCTGTAGGGGATGTGTGCCTATGTGTGTTGTTTACTACTGTAGGGGGGTGTGGCTGTAGGTGTGACGTCATCGATCGCGTCCCCCTATCACAGGGATGACGCGATCGATGCTGCAGCCACAGAGAAGCACGGGGAAGCCGTGTGTACACACGGCTCTCCCCGTTCTTCCGCTCCAGGGACGGATCGCCGCACTGCAGCGGCGATCGTGTCCGCGAATCCCGCGGTCCCGGTCCTGGAGCTTCGGACCGGGTCGCGGGAGCGCGCCCACGGGCGCGCGCCCACGACCCACGGCTGGGTACTAAAATCAACGTATATATACGTTGATGTGCCCAGCCGTGCCATTCTGCCGACGTAAATGTGCAGTAGGCGGTCCTTAAGTGGTTAAAGATGATCTTTCCTTTTTCAATCTGCAAAATTATACAATATGGCAACCTGAAGGTTTTCTGAACATTGTTGGTCTACAGAACGCCCCCCGAAATATAATTTACTGCTTATTTTATTGGCTCACTGATTTTACAAGATGTCTACACTTAGATATTAGTCAAATCTAATACCCTGTACACACGATTGGTCAAACAGATGAGAACGGTCTGATGGACCGTTTTCATTGGTTAACCGATGAAGCTGACTAATGGTGAGTCGTGCCTACACACCATCAGTTAAAAAAACTATCGTATCAGAACGTGGTGATGTAAAACACAACGACGTGCTGAGAAAAATGAAGTTCAATGCTTCCAAGCATGCGTCGACTTGATTCTGAGCATGCGTGGATTTTTTATTTATTTTTATTCCATAAAGATTTTATTGAGAGAAAAGATATATTAACAGACATCTTAAAAACATCGACAGGAATATCCATAAAGTATAGCGACCAAGGGGCCCCGGTAATACGTGAGTTACAATAACATATGGCATAATCTTAATGAGGCCCAAATAACACTTTCAGCCAGTATAAAAACGTCAGCAGCCTAAGTAAAAAGGAAATTATGTGCCCAACTATCACAAAAGGCTCAAGATAACATGGGTATACTGCAGTGTATCTAGGTTCTCCTACCCATAGAAGGGGGAAGATGTATAGACGTACAAGGAACCCCCATATAGATGGGATGATAATTCAGGTTGCCTGTTACTCCAGAACAGGGCCTTTGGTTTACTTTCGCCTTAGTCCTAGGAGGACTGTTTCCTCCAGCAGGGATGGATGGAGAGATCCGCCAAGCGCAGACCCATCTGCCCATCTCGTTAAGATTGCTATTGCCAAGAGAAGAGGTAAAGAAGAAGAAAGAAACTAGAGAGGAGAGAGAAAGAAAAAAAAGAAGGGGGGGGGTGGGGAGGGGAGCGAGGGTCAACTGGACTCAGATGCCCGGAGAGGGGGTGGGGAAACCACCAGCTACCCTCTCCGTCTACTATGTTGGTACAGAAAAAGGTCGACCTTATCGTACAACACATGCAAAGCCGACTAACCGTGCACACTATTATTCATCATACCGTCTTGATAAGGTCCTGATAGGTAGCCGTATTCCTAAATGTAAATGTGTGGATTTTTAACCGATGGTCGTGCCTACTAACGATCGTTTTTTTTCTATCGGTTAGGAACCCATCGGTTAAATTTAAAACAAGTTCCCTTTTTTTAACCTATGGATAAATAACCGATGGTGCCCACACACGATCGGTTTGGTCCGATGAAAACGGTCCATCAGACCGTTCTCATCGGTTTGACCGATCGTGTGTACGCGGCCTTAGGCATCCTCTGCAACAGAAATATAACCACTTCAGTACTGGGCACTTTTTAACCCCCTTCCTGCCCATGTTAATTTCAGCTTTCAGCGCTGTCACACTTTGAATGACAATTGCGCAGTCATACAACACGGTACTCATATGATATTTTTAGAAAAAAAATTTAGACAGATAGAGCTTTTTTTGCTGATATTTAATCACCACTGGGTTTTCCATTTTTTGATAAATAAACAAAACAAAAGACTAAGGGGCAGATTCACAGAGAAATGGATTATCGTAGCGTATCAGAAATACACTACGCCACCGTTTTTTACCTTGCTCTACGTGGAATTCAGGTCGATTTTCTACGGTAAACGACGGCGGCGTAGTGTATTTCTCCCGTCGCAATCCATCTGCGCGAGTAGGGGGCGTGAAACATTTAAATTAGGCGCGTTCCCGCATGCTCCGTTCGCAAATTTCCCGCCGTGCATTGCGCGAAATCACGTCGTGACGTCATTCGTTGTTTATGTAGCGTACTTTACGGGCGATCCACGTCCCGACGAGTTACGTAAACAAAAATTTTTTTTAAATAAATTCGAAGCGGGAACGACGGCCATACTTAACATGGGCTACGTAAAGTTAGAGCAGCAAAAAGCTGCTCTAACATTACGTATAAAAAAATAGACGAAAACGATTGCGACGCCCGCTCGTATGTTCGTGAATCCCCGTAAAAACACATTTGCATATCCCGACGCATCAAAACGACGCGAACTCCTCCCAGCGGCCGCAAATAGATGGCAGCGTAGATCCGAAGGCTTACGAAGACGTAAGCCTCTCGGATCGAAGCCCGAAGCCGGCGTATCATGGTTTGAGGATTCAAACTAGTGATACGCCGCGCAAAATTTTAAATTACTCCTGTCTAACCCCAGTTAGACAAGCGTAATTGTTTTGTGAATCTGCCCCTAAGCATTTAGATTTTTTTTTTTTTAAGATTTAGTAAACATAATTTGAGCATACTTACTCTCATCTGTTGACAGATTATTTGTGCAATTAGTTTGATTTAGTTTAGCCATCAGATTTTCAATGGTTTGTTTATCCTGTTTGATGTTTTGGAAATTAGAACGAAAGCGAATCTCGTGCTCTACATCAATACTTCCGTTGCTGCAAGAAAAAAAATATGTAAACTGCAAATATGTATCAAAACACAACAACCAACAGCAGCAATTAACAAGTAAATTCAAGAGATGAACTGGCTAATATTGTACAGGAATTACAGACAGTATAGTAAAGTTATATAAGCATATACAAAAATAGTTTTACTTTCTAAAGCATTTTTAGCTTTGTTCAGCTAATCTTTTGATTAAGGCACCATTATAGAGGGCACAGCCAAGTCCCTAATCTCCTCTGCAGCAGAAGTGTAGCTTGGTAAAAACACTGAACCCCAATACACACTATCAGTTTTCCTGACGGTTTTCTCTTCAGGTTTACCAAAACCATGTAGTACAAGGGCCTGCCTGATTGCATACAAATTGAAACTCTTGAGGTTTTACCTCATATTAGATGGTTTTGGTAAACCTGAAGTGTGTATGGGGCTTAAAGGAGACAAATAAGAAGGCCAGTATGGTGGGCTGAGTTAATGGGAGGAGCCCGGATGGTATTTAAGCAGCCCACTCACACATGCTCTTTGTCGGTTCAGTGTGCAGTACTACACGTCACTGGGCCCGACTCTTCCCAGCTCACCTCATGTCCGTGAGTCTGCGCATTCAATTGCATTCGACATCGCAAGTGCATTGCGGCTTCTCCGTTCATGGTCTTCGACGGCGGTTCCCGCTTACTGTCGCAGGTTGTATTCAAACCTTTTTGTATCATGCGCAATCTTGCAATTCGTTATGCTTCCTATCCTGCATTTCTTTTGTAAAAATCTGCCTCTGAATTAGTGTTGCTCATGTTCTAACATCTTAGTTAGTACAAGCTTGGTACATTTGTAACTTCCTCCTGCCAAACAAACTATTTGTATATTTAGTGTCCATGCTTGCTATCTCATTCATTTGGAGATTAGCATATATTCTTTGTATGGGTTCTTTGGCAGATTGAGGTGGTAATTGAACTCACCTGTTGCCTTGTCTGCACTTGATTAGCCTGGGGGGATGGGTGGCTAGTAGGTGTTCGGTTTCACAGCAAGGAGTAGCATACACTATACAACCAATTCACTGCAGATTTGTTCAACACTCCTTACTTCCGATTCGTATCGGATTTGTTTCATGCATTTTACAACCGTTTTGTATCTGTCGCTTCTCTTTATAACCGTTTTGTATCAGATACATTGCATACTTTCCACCATTGCCATTCTATGTTTTCCCATGCCGTGCATTTTAGTTTCCGCATCGGAACTTAAGAATTGTTTGTACACAGTTCTTCTATCTCATTTATTTACCAAAGTTATTGCCTGTGCGTCATGCATGGCGCCACACCACACCACACCACACTCTTCGGATGTGTTGAACATCCACTCCAGTCCAAGCAAACCCAGTTGCATGTTAACTGTCCCATGTAGGATTCGTTAGCTTGTTTTTCATGTCAAAATTCGTGGCCACTCATGGTGTCACCCACATCATATGTTCGGTTCCCACAGTGGAGCTTATAAAATATTCGTACGCACTTCTCGTGTTCTATTTTCTACACCAAACCTTGTTGTTTTGCCCCATGCACGGCATCACGATTTCCTACATGTTTCACTCCAGCCACAGTCCGCCGCAAACTCACTCGCATGGCCCACTGTCGCAAGTAAAATGTATTACATTCTTTATGTCCTATCAATTGTCTACCATTCGTTGTCTCCCATATCGTTTGTTAGTGGCCCCTATGGAACCACGAATCAAAACAGACTTGTCCTTCTACCTTATACTGCTCGCTTAAAGGTACAAACCAGGTGTTTATATCCTTTCTCAGTAAGCCAATTCTTATTGATTGAGACCTTGCAACCATGCAAATCATCTTGGCAGCCTGACACCCTTGTCAAGACCCTTTGCAACACATGACCTTTACAAGACACAAAATTAAAATAAAAAATATATATAAATGCAAAAAAAAAAAAAAAACGTTGCCACCACGCAATCTCAGCCCCTCGGCAACCTGACACCTGTTGAGACCGTTGCAACCACGCAAAATCGTCTCAGCAGCCTGACACCCTTGTTGAGACCCTTGCAAACGCAATATCATCTCAGCAGCTCCACACTCATTGAGATCCTTGCAACCACGCAAAATCATCTCAGCAGCCTGACACCCTTGTTAAGACCCTTGCAACATATGACGTTTACAAAATGCAAAATAAAAAAAAAAGATATATAAAAACGCAAAAAAAACACAAAAAAATGAAAAACGCAAAAAAAAAAAAAGATATATAAAAAAACGCAAAAAAAACGCAAAAAGATAAACGAAATATAAAAGTGCAGAAAAAAAAATGCCCACCACACAATCTCGGCCCAGCAACCTGACACCTGTTGAGATCATTGCAACCATGCAAAATCATCTCAGCAGCCTCACACCATAGCACCATAGTTCAGACCCTTGCTAACGCAATACCATCTCAGCAGCCCCACACTCATTGAGACCCTTGCAACCTCCCACTCGATAAAGACCTTTGTGACCACGCAGTCTCGCCCCAGCAACCTGGCATTCATTGAGATCCTTGCAGGCAGGCAGGCAAATTGTCTTAGGTCTTATGTACACTGCTGTTGGTAAACAGACGTTTAGGAACAGTTGGGTGTTTTTTCAGCTGCCCCCAATCTCTCCTCTGTTATCTTACCAATACATCTACACAGGATCATTATAGTCGTTTCTAGGCAGTTGAGTTAGAAACCTTCCTGGAAAAAAAAATGGGTTCAGTCAGATGTTCAGAGGCATTTGAAACACCAATGCCTGTAACGGCTTGTAAACACTGCCAGACGTGGTAACTAATGTTTACCAGCATTTCATTCACAGTCGTTTTCATAAAAAAAAAAAAAGGAATATTGTCTCAGCAACTTGACACTTATTTGAGACCCTTGCAAATGTAATATCATCTCAGCTACCTCACACTGGTCTAGACCTTTGCAACAACACAATCTCGTCTCAGCAACCTAACACCCGTTCAGACATTTGCAGCCATACAAAGTCGTCTTAGCAAACTGACACTCATTTGACACCATTGCAAACGCAATATCGTCTCAGCAACTTGACACCCATTCAGACCTTTGCAGCCATACATAGTCATCTCATCAGCCCGACACTCACTTGAGACCATTGCAAACGTCTCAGCAACCCCTCACTTGTTGAGACCCGTGCAACCACACAAGGCCATCTCAAAACAACCTCATAATCATCGAGACCTTTGCAACCGTGCAATATCGTCTCAGCAAACCAGACTGAGACCCTTGCTACCACGCAATACCATCTCAAAACAAACCTCATAATCATCGAGACCTTGGCAACCGTGCAATATCGTCTCAGCAAACCAGACTGAGACCCTTGCTACCACGCAATGCCATCTCAAAACAAACCTCATAATCATCGAGACCTTTGCAACCATACAACATCGTCTCAGGAAACCAGACTGACACCCTTGCAACCACGCAATGCCGTTTCAAAACAAACCTTCATATTCGAGGCCCCTGCAACCACACAAAATCATCCCAGCAACCTGACAGTCACTGACACCCTTGCAACCACATAATATTGTCTGCAGTAGTATAAAACACTTTGCAGCGCGCACCACGTGCAAACCCGAATACAAACTAAACTTGCAAACACACCTCAGTGACAAACAATCAGCCACACAAACACACAGTGGCACCTAGTTGGCCATTCATCTTTAGTGGCCCGCGGGTCATCTTTTCCCTGTATTTTTCCCTGCAGTTAGTTCAGGTTTCCATCCAGCACCAGCAAGTGAACGTTGGTCTGCGAGTGCACCTTGGTCTGCGAGTGCACGTTGGTCAGCGAGTGCACATTGGTCAGCGGGTGCATGTTGGTCGGCGAGTGCACGTTGGTCGGCGAGTGCGCGTTGGTCGGCGAGTGCGCGTTGGTCGGCGAGTGCGCGTTGGTCGGCGAGTGCGCGTTGGTCGGCGAGTGCACGTTGGTCGGCGAGTGCACATTGGTAAGTGAGTGCACGTATATCGTCTTGTTGACCACCTGTGTATTGTCTTGATTTTCTCACACCAATGCAAGATCCAGTCCAAGTTCTCAAACTAGACCAAACATCAGTAGCAGACTTAGCTATGTGGGACAACTTCCCCACCTGATAGAACAGCATTTCAATCTTCATCCCGGCAGTGTCAGCCGAGCCACCACAGGCTTTTGCGTGCATTTTTTGTCCGCCAGTGGTTCTCCAAACCTTGGCCCCCAGAAATTCTCCTAAATTTCTGCTTCACCCATTTTTCATCATGCCTCATGCTATACCCCATTGTGGCAGCTGCCCAGGTCTGGGGCCACACTTGAACTGGACAGACAGTGTTCTTCACCACAGACAATCAGGCCACAGCCGACTTCATCAATTAAGGTAGATCAAGCCTCTCCCCATCACGTCCTTCCTGCGCAGGCTCGTGCAGCTGTCACTCCGTCACCAGTTTAATATCTTCTGTAGACATTTCAGGCAAATGCAAAATCGCAGTTGATGCTCTGTTCCATTCCAACCTTACTTTGTTTTTCCAGCAAGAGCCTGGAGCCAACCCAATAACCATCCCTGTCCCACCCTGGTCATTGCTGATGATGGACTGAAGTAGCATCTCACCAACTCAACCCAGCTTATTAACCACTCCTTGGCACGCAACACACTGAAGGCCTATCGCACTGCTTGTAACACTAACCGCAAATTTTTGGCCACTTGCCTCGGAGCAGCAATAGGCAACGTTAGACACGTCCTAGCCTTCATATCGTACTGCCACATGCAGCTGACCCTTTCTAACAATACTATCACGCCATATCTTGATGGCGTCCAGCATTTCCTGTCCCTACAGGACCCCAGTAAACTGTCAGTATTCTCGAGCCCATGCAGTCAAGTCCCTCCTACAGGGCATATAGAAGCACCAACCTGTAGTCAGTGGCAAGCGCCTACCTTTCAAGAGTGCCCTCTTTAGAGACATGTCTGAATTCCTTACTCGTTCCCCATTTAGGGCCTTGCCCAGCATAGTCACCCAAGCAGCCATCTACCAGGCCTTCTACGGTTCCCTACGACCTAGTGAATTTACAGTCAGTGGCTCCGGCAGTCGGACACTGCTCCGACGCCATACGACTCGCTTTCGAACCCCTACACTCAAACCAGCCCCGGGGGTTGACATCAACCTGTTTCAGACTAACAATGCCTGACGCCCAGTGACGGTGCTCGACCGACTACTGCTCCATCGACCCAGCCAATCTGATGGTAGCTTGTTGCTACCCTTTCTAAACCAGCTCCCTGAGTGGCAGCCAGTTTGTCAAGCATGTCAGAATCCTAAGCAACTTGGGCTTCAAACCCCAGTCAGTTCTCTGGACATTCTTTCCGAATTAGAGCAGGGAGTACCAGACCACGTAATCAAGATACCAGGCTGATGGGAAGTCTCCTTGTTTTGCCACATCCCAAATCCCCAGGAAGAAATGGCACAAGCCTTTACCAAGCTGGCTCAATAAATACAAGAAATCAATATAAGCTATTTCCCTATCTGAGTCTTTTGCCCCCTTTTCTTGGCATACTGACCAGACCACCAAGGCACACTTCAGGTCTATTTATGTTGTAAGTCTTGACGCGTGTTTATGTGATCCACATCACTCTCAGTCAGAGGGCCACGACCATAAATAAGAAGGCCAATATGGTGGCCTGAGTTTATGGGAGGAGCCCGGAGGGTATTTAAGCAGCCCACTCACACATGCTCTTTGACGGTTCAGTGTGCAGTATTTCACGTCACTGGGCCGACTCTTCCCAGCTCACCTCATGTCCGTGAGTCTGCGCATTCAATCGCATTCGACACCCTCCCGCCCTTCCCTTTTTCAGGGCACTTCTCAGCATATCCTTCTTCAATTAACTACCCATTACTTACTTTGGGTATGCCCCCTTTTCTTGGCATACTGACCAGACCACCAAGGCACACTTCAGGTCTATTTATGTTGTAAGTCTTGTCACGTGTTTATGTGATCCACATCACTCTCAGTCAGCGGGCCACGACCATAAATGAAAGGACAATGAAGGAGCAGCAGATCAGTGATAGGTCACCACCACTCAGTAGAGCCTGATTCAGATTTCCAAATTTCCAAATCCATTTGGATGCATTGATGG
The DNA here is from genome assembly GCA_029574335.1 of Rana kukunoris. Lineage (NCBI taxonomy): Eukaryota > Metazoa > Chordata > Amphibia > Anura > Ranidae > Rana > Rana kukunoris. Next base: position 512,656,646 of record CM056051.1, on the reverse strand, counting down.
ATGGTTGTTAACCACTTAAGACCCGGACCTTTAGGCAGCTAAAGGACCCGGCCGGGTTTTGCGATTCACCACTACGTCGGTTTAACAGACAATTGCGCGGTCGTGCGACGTGGCTCCCAAACAAAATTGGCGTCCTTTTTTTCCCACAAATAGAGGTTTCTTTTGGTGGCATTTGATCACCTCTGGGAATTTTACTTTTTGCGCTATAAACAAAAATAGAGCGACAATTTTGGAAAAAATGCTATATTTTTTACATTTTGCTATAATAAATATCCCCCAAAAATATATTAAAAAAATTTTTTTTCCTCAGTTTAGGCCGATACGTATTCTTCTACCTATTTTTGGTAAAAAAAAAAATCTCAATAAGTGTTTATCGGTTGGTTTGCGCACAATTTATAGCGTTTACAAAATAGGGGATAGTTTTATTGCACTTTTATATTTATTTTTTTACTACTAATGGCGGTGATCAGTGATTTTTTTTTTCGTGACTGCGACATTATGGAGACACTTCAGACAATTTAGACACATTTTTGGGACCATTGTCATTTTCACAGCAAAAAATGCATTTAAATTGCATTGTTTATTGTGAGAATGACAGTGCAGTTTCGGTGTTAACCACAAGGGGGCACTGAAGGGGTTATGTGTGACCTAATGTGTGTTTACAACTGTAGGGGGTGTGGCTGTAGGTGTGATGTCATCAATTGTGTATTCCTATAAAAGGGCTCACGCGATCGATGACGCCTCCACAGTGAAGAACAGGGAAGCCGTGTTTACACAAGGCTCTCCCCGTTCTTCGGCTCCGGGGACCGATCGCGGGACTCCAGCTGCGATCGGGTCCACGAGTCCCGCGGTCCTAGAGCTTCGGACCAGGTCACGGGAGCGCACTGCGGGCGTGCGCCCATGACCCATGGCTGGGTACTAGCACAGCACGTACCTGTACCTGCATGTGCCCAGCCACGCCATTCTGCCGACGTAAATGTGCAGGTGGCCACTGCATCCTTAGCAACCAAGACTCATCTGCTGTCATTGGGATTCCCCTCTGTCAGCAGAAATTAAACAAAACTAGTGTTGGCCAACAGGTTTTTCTTAAAAACAGCATTGGGTCTCCCCCAAAATCCATACCAGACCCCTAGGTCTGTTATGGATAACCACTTAAAGACCAGGCCTTTTTCTGACATTTGTTGTTTACAAGTAAAAATCTGTAATTTTTTTTCAAATGCTAGGATTCATCTCTTCTGCAGGTTGTATATTGTGGCCCTGTTTTACACCTGCCTATTACTTACCTAATTTTTAATATAATGATTTCCACAGCCTTTGACAAAATATTTTTGTAGAGACCTTTCATCTGTAAGGCAAAGAGATAATGTTAAAGACACATAAACCACCCATTCAGTCTCCTTGTACATCACTGATTTCCTAACTGACATATCAGTAAGGATGTCACTTTCTAAAACTCAATCTTTCTTAAACTGAGTTCAAAATGTATCCTCTTCCCCATCCATTCCCCCAATATTTCCATCAAGATCAACTATCAGCGCCATTCCCTTGTGTCAGGGTGCAAGGTGTAACTCTGCATGCTGTTCTGTCCTTTCAGTCCCAAATCCAATCATTGTCCAAACTGTCCTATGTCCATGCTGTACCTATGTGTCCATTGCGGCTGAGGTTTCTGTGCTAAATGCAAATTTGCTTGCATGCTCCCAGTACAGTGACCGAGTTGTCACCATTAGCTCCCGTCTATAGTTATGATCAGAGCCGTTGGCATGGGTTACTGATTCATGTGATTACTCTGACAGCTAATCACAGTGGTCACATGATTGGCTAGTTGGTTCCACCGCCAGCCTTCATATCTAGTTAAAAGGCCATGATGGGAAGAGATTAACCAATGCATACCTCCCAACTTTTTGAGATGAGAATGAGGGACACCTATCGGCAAACGTATGCAGGTATAGGACACACCCCTTCCCACACCCTCTTAAAGGAGAATTGTACAAAAAACAAGATTGGTTAAACCCACAAGTGTTTTTTTTTTACCAGTACTATTTATTTATATTGGCTGTTGAGATGTAAAAAATGCAGCAATTTAGAAATGAGATGAAAGTTTGAGCACTGCGAAACACTTTTTGAAGCATAAAAAGTGCATTTTATATACAACTATATAGATCAGACCAAAATGAGGGACAAATGAGGAGGAATGAGGGACAGAGGGACATTGCTCCAAATCAGGGACAGTCCCTCAAAATCAGGGACAGTTGGGAGCTATGCCAATGACACCACCAAATGACTTATTCACTTTCTTTTTATTTTGACTATTGCAACGTCCTTCCTCCTTGTTGGCCCACCTCCGCACAGACTATTAATCCATATTCTTGAGTCTGTCATGAATTCTGCTGCCAAACTCATCTTCCTTAACACCCCTCTCTGACACTCCCTCCACTGTCTTCCGTTCACTCATTAGATACAATTCAAAACAGTAACAACATACATACCTTTTTCTCCTCCCAACACCCTTCTGCTCTCTAGCATCATCCTCCCCATGCTCACCACCAGGACTACTCCTGGACTTCTCCTATCCTCATGAAGGCTAGACATGTGCATTCGTTTTTGTCCGAATGCATTTTCGTCGGAATTTCAGATATTTTCGTTATTGTTTTAACAAACGATAACGAAAGCACAGAAAACGAAAACCAAAAGATCCGACATAAACAAATGCTTTATTTCTGTTTTCGTTGTGGTCGAATGTGCCTAACTTAACTCTATTAGTCCAATATTATTCTACATAAAGACACAAGATTCGACATAGAGAGAAAAGATTCAACTTTATAGAGACATGAAGAGTCGAAAAAAAAAATGTAAGAATCTTCTTCTTTTTTTTTCTTAGAACATTCGACAGACACCATAAGGCTGTGTACACACGATCAGTTCTGTCCGATGAAACTGGCCTTAAGGCCAGTTTCATCGGACCAAACCGATCGTGTGTACAGCCCGTTGGGCCGTTGTCCGTCGGACCAAAGTTTTAAAACTTGCTTTAAAATTGGTCTAACGGACGCTTGACCATCGGACCAAACAAATGGTTAGTACGCAAAAGCATTGGACCGAAAACCGGTGCATGTTTAGAATCAAGTCGACGCATGCTTGGAAGCATTGAACTTAATTTTTTGTGTTCCGAACGGATTTTGGCCTGATGGTGTGTACACACATCAGACCATCAGGCCACTTCAGCGTGAACAGATGAAAACGGTCCGTCGGACCAGTCTCATCGGTTTGGTTCGATCGTGTGTACGTGGCCTAAGCCTTCAATGACAGATTCAACCTTAATTTGGATTTTCGGATGAATGCATTTTTTAACGAACAACAAAATAAATAAAAACACATTTCAGGAATAACTAAATTAATTTATTTTTCGGATGAAAACGAAATTACGAAACAAAATATTTCAGTGTGCACATGTCTAATGAAGGCCCTGCTTCAATGTTTCCGTTAATATACCACTCTGTGCGTCTTTAGGTGATCCCTGAAAACTCATCTTTCCCTCTACGCAACAACTGAACTTTCTCCACAAACTCATCCGACACAGTTATTCCCTTTTGAATCACTTGCCCTTCCCTTAAAAGCTCTCATGAGCAGGTCCCCTTAACCCACATATCTTGAATTGAATTGTAACTGTACGGTCTTCCCTTATATCATAAATCACTATAAATCCTGTAAACAGTAAAAAATATACAGTCTGATAAATGTTGTACTAGCATAATCGTTGTACTAGCAAACTTTACAGCAAGGCTAGAGAGTAAAATAATATCAAGCTCAAATTGCCATCTATTTAAAATGTTTGGGCCAAACTTATGCTTGGCCCGAACTGTTTGCACATTCCTATTCCCCAATATATTGAATGAATGAATGAATGAAAACTTGTATAGCGCGGCACATGCGAACTGAATCGCCTCTGGGCGCTTGTTGTTCCTGTCTCCTCTTGATATCAAAAGAGAAAAGTCTTGACCTTTTTCCTAAATGCTAGGTGGTTCTCCTCCAACCGGATGTTGGTTGGTAAAGGGTTCCATAGTCTGGGACCTTGGATCGCGAATCTTCTTTCTCCTCTGGACTTGAAGTTGGCTTTCAGAACCTGGAGCAGGTTCTGATTCGTGGATCGCAAAACGCGATTGGGATTATGCGCTTTTATTATTTCGCATAAATAAAGGGGGGCATTCCCATGGACACATCTATGCGTAAGACAGAGAGCTTTAAAAGCAATTCTGTCTTTAACTGGCAGCCAATGAAGGGCTCTCAGTGAAGGTGAGATGGATTCACAGGGTTTTTTCCCAGTCACAAGTCTGGCGGCCGTATTCTGAACGACTTGCAGACGAGCGATTTGGTACTTGGGGAGGCCGAGGTAAAGGGCGTTTGCATAATCCAGCCTGGAGTTTACAATAGCTCCCACCACGACCGCTAAATCTTCTTTGGGGATGAACGGAGTGAGTCTGCGTAGTAGGCGCAGTAGATGGTGAGATCCGCTGACTATTGACCCTATTTGAGCGTCCATTGTCATAAAGGAGTCAAAAATGACCCCTAGGCTTTTGACTTTGGCGCTAGGGGTGATGATTTTGCCCAAAATAGGCGGGGGGGTCCACGCTGTTGAAAGTTGATTCCTGCGCTTGGCGTGAAACAGAAGAAGTTCTGTTTTTGCTCCATTGAGTTTAAGGTAACTCTTTGTCATCCAGTCCTCTATCAAAGAGAGACATGTCTCTAAATTGAGGTGGTGATCCTGTCTGTTGCAGATACGGAAATACAGTTGCGTATCATCTGCATATGAGTGGTAGAGCAGTTTTTGGCTGCTGATAATCTCAAAAAGAGGACGAAGATAAATGTTAAACAGCACTGGTGACAGAGGCGATCCTTGAGGGACTCCACATGTTACTGTGCGTTTTTCAGACGTAAAAGGTCCTAACTTCACTGTTTGCGATCGGTTTTCCAAAAAAGAGGAGAACCAAGATAAATCGCTTTCTGCGACTCTGGCTACTTCAGCAAGCCGAGTCAGTAACAGATTGTGGTCTACAGTGTCGAAAGCTGCACTTAGGTCCAACAGAACCAGGAGACAAGATTCTCCTTCGTCTGCGGCCTTGAGAACATCGTCCCATAGTTTCAGCAATGCTGTTTCCATCCCGTGTCCGGGACGGAAGCCTGATTGCAATGGGTCAAGTAGCTTGTAGGTATCTAGATGCAGTTGCAGCTGTTGTACCACTACTTTCTCCATTATCTTAGAGAGTACGTTGAGGCTTGTTATGGGATGGCGGTGGAGTGGGTCCTTGGGGTCCAGGGAGGGTTTCTTCAGGATGGGTTGGATTATACCTTCTTTCAACTGTGAGGGCACTATGCCCTCCAAGAAAGACTGGTTGATAAGCTGCGTGATGGGAGGAGCCAGGATGTAGGCGCATTCCTTCAGCAGTTTTGTGGGGATAATGTCATTTGGCGCTGTGCCATTGCGCAGAGTACAAATGACATTCTTAGTGGTCTCGATGGAGATGGGTTCCAGGGTGAACTTACCTGATATCGGAGAATTTCTATGGGTGCTGTGTGAGAGGCTGCAGGGGGGGGCTGGGGGGAGAGTTGTTTTGCTGAATGCTTTCGCGGATTACCTCGATTTTATTAATGAAGTAATCCGATAGTTCATTGCAAAATTCTTGTGTGTCTGAACTGGGGGCTTCAATGCATCCTGGCTTCATGGTCTGGGTGACCATCTTGAAGAGTTCGCGGGGGCGGTTTAGGGCACCGTTGATAGCCTCCGAAAAATAATTTTTCTTGGCTTGGAAAATTCCTTTGTGGTATTTTCTTGTAGTCGCCTTGTAGATGGATAGGTTTAGCTCTGACGAACATCTTTTCCAGGCAGATTCTGCCCTTCTGCGTTCTTGCTTCAGTAACGACAGCTGGTTATTAAACCAGCTGCGGTTGTTTTTCCGAATGCGGGTTCTTCGTTTTGGCGCTACCAAGTCGGCTGACTGTAGCATGGCTGAGTTTATGGCTTCCAATGCTTCAACGGCCGTTTGATGCGGCTGAGTTGTTTCTATCTTTTTCCTTAAAGTCGTTTTGAAGAGTTCCGAGTGGAGCTTCTTCTGGCATCTAGTCCAGTGTGTTGTCACTGGATTTGATGTTTTTGTTGTAGGGGGGATGGTGGTAATACTGAATATAATTGCATGGTGGTCTGTCCATGGCAATTTTTCATTTTCCCAAATTTTTATTTCCAGAGCTTGTCTGAAAATAAGATCAAGTGTGTGACCTGAAGCATGTGTGGGTCCACATACTAGTTGCTGTAATCCTAATCCTTCCAGGTGGTCAATACAGGCGTCGGCAATGGGGTCTTGTGAGGAGTTTGCCCAGAGATTGAAATCCCCTAGCAGCAAAATTTGTTTGCTGTTGAGGGTATAAGTGGAGAAGAAATCTGTCCAAGATGATAGCAGCTGCGATTTTGGGCCGGGCGGCCTATAGCAGAGCAGAATGTGGACGGTCTCCTTTGAATTTGCTTGAAGTTGCAGAGTAAGGGTTTCCATGAATGGAAGAGGGTTTTGGCGGACTGGTTTGGTGATCGTAAGATGAGTCTTATAGATCACCGCCAGGCCGCCTCCTCTTTGCCCTATTCTGTTTTCCGTTATGATACGGTAATTTTCTGGCACCAGTTCTCCTAGAATGGTGTTACAGTCGGCTGTGAGCCAGCTCTCTGTAATAAAAAGACAATCTAGATCCTTTTGTTGAATGAAGTCGCGGATTTCTAGTTGGTGTTTTACTGCCGATCTTGTATTGATCAGAGCACATGATATGTGCTTGAGCTGGGGTAAATGACTGAAATGTCTGACCGTCGATCTATGATCGATTCTCAATAGTCGCTCATTTCTTAGGGCTTTTTTGATGATGGCTGGCAGTATTGAGGCGCATTGCCTCAAACTACAAATGGTTTCGGCAGAATATTGCCTACATGCCATGATCGCCAATACACCAGGGGGGGGGGTGGATTTTAGGGCAGTGGGGAGAGGAATTGGCTAAACTCCTCTCTCCTGGCTTGGTCCAGAGGAAGGCAAAAAACCCTGGCGGCGCTCGGCCAATATGCTCCGGTAGGGAAAAAATTCCTTCCTGACCCCTGTAAGAGGCGATCGGGTGACCCCTGGATCAAGCTTCTGTATGTTGGAGGACAGGGGGGGGAGGGGGGCTGGGGCTAAGAGGGTGACCCTGTTGCTGGTCTGGTGGGATGGCTGTCTGCACAGGCGGTGGGATGAGGGCTGACAGGGTGCTGCTTTAACTGAGTGGGTGTAAGACAGGGCAGGGTAACTGTCCTTCTGTCTTTCTGGGTTAAGGGGGGATTCCTGGAGGCTGGGTGAGGACCACAGAGACGTGGGGAGCGGCGCGCCGTTAGGCCGCAAGTGAAGCCGTGGTCTTTCCTAGACCGCGGCCCCGCGATTCAGAGCGGCCTGGCACGGTGCTCTCAAAAAAAGCCCCAGAACGGCGCAAATTTTCGGGCGGAGGGTAGAGAGGATAGAGAGGGGGGCCCTTGAGGATGATGAAGGTGTGGGAGTGCAGGGGGCCCCAAAGAAAGGAGAAAAGGAGATCTGTATTGCTGCTGCGGCTTTATCCTGAAAAGGACGGCCGTCAGCAGCTCTGGTAGAGGGCTCTTACCTGCAGAGAGCCAGGGAGCTGTGCTGGAGGAGAAGAGAGATCAGTGGCACAGGATTTCCAGGTTTGGAACTGGAGAGAGGACTGAGCTTGCAGGGCTGGGAGGGACTCTGCCTGTCTGCCTCCTAAGCCTGCCTGGAGCTATAGCACACACGCTCCTACTCTAGGAGACGTGCGCCGTGTGGAGCTCCTGTAGCTAATCCCCTGCCTCACTGCACTTTTATACATCAAAAGCAAAGATAAAAAGCAAAACATTAATCAATAATCCAAATCAGTTCTGGTCTGGAGTTTAATCTTGCCATCCATAAAGAGGACGCAACAGCATACCCAGATCCTTGACCACAATAGCAATATATGTATTCCAGGTAGTTTAGTAGTCAGCAGATCAAGATATAGTACTTCAAACACCACGTCAAAAGACATCCTCCCGGAGTGTGCCTCTCTCATGCCCATTGAGGCCTCAAAGCAGCGCAATCTGTCACTGGCTGTGTTCATAGTCAATTACTGTTCGCTGCCAGTACCATGTGATTGCTGTGATCAATCACAGCAAATCGCATGACAATTGTAAACAATGGATAACTTCCTTTCATGCCATCTATTGCATACCATTGCGTTGCTAGCAGTGATTGGTCACATTGTACAGACAGGGCCAATCACAGCCCACCTGTACCATGTGATTAGCTTTGGCTAATCACAGCTAATAACAACAAAACACACTGAATGAATCAGTTTCATTCAGTAAAAATGGTTGCTTATACATACATTATATACATTAGATATAATGAAATTCACTGGTATAAGCAATTATAATGTGTGGAAAAAAAATCTTGATCACTTCCCCTTACTATGGTAACACTGTATGTGTTTGGTCACAGTGTGTTAAAAAATAAATTAAAAAAAATATTAAATAAATAAAAAATGTAATACTTTTTTTTACATACTATAACTAGAGTTGAGCGAACCCGAACTGTAAAGTTCGGGTTCGGTACGGACTTTGAGTTTTTCCCGAACCCGGATAATTGGTGAAAGTTCGGGTCCGGGTTCGGAGTTTGGGGGAAAAAAAATGCACACTCTGCTACGTCACTGGGTCACTGCCCCTTGCGTCAGAGAGGCACAGGGTCATGTGACGCGTGACCCGCCTCCCCTATAAAAGAACTGTCAAAATCTCTGGCACGTCATTCGCTGAGCCGTGCTCTAAATGGATGGATGTTCTCATCGCTGGACCAATCGTCCGTCGCTGGAGAGATCACCCGGCGCTGGATAAAGACAACGTTGGAGCAGCGAGCAGCATCGATCGTCAATTTTCACTGCTGGATTTTTATTTGGTTTAATTAATAAAGTAATTTGTCCTACGGTGTGTGTGATTTTTTTTCCTGAAAACTACTATTTACACTTCCTTTGTGAAATGGTAGAGGTACAATGTACCCCATTACCATTTCACACAGGGGGGGCCAGGATCTGGGGGGCCCCTTTGTTAAAGGGTTCTTCCAGATTCTGATAAGCCCCCTGCCCGCATACCCCCACAACCACCGGGCAAGGGTTGTGGAAATGAGGCTCTTGTCCCCATCAACATGGGGACAAGGTGCTTTGGGGGGCACTCCAAAGCACCCTCCCAATGTTGAGGGCATGTGGCCTGGTGCGGTTCAGGAGGGGGGGCGCACTCTGTCCCCCCCTCTTTTCTGCGGCCGGCCAGGTCAACGTGCTCGGATAAGGGGTCTGGTGTGGATTTTAGGGGGAACTCCACGCCATTTTTTTTTTAATTTGGGGTGGAGTTCCCCTTAAAATCCACACCAGACCTGAAGGGTCTGGTTATGGATATTTGGGGGGAACCCCACGTCATTTTTTTTTTTAAATTGACGGTGGGGTTCCCCTTAATATCCCAACCAGACCTAAAGGATCTGGTTATTGAATTTGGGGGGACCCCCACGCATTTTTTATTTATTTTTTTACTAAAAGTCCGTGCACCATTGACTTCAATGGGGTTCGGAGTCCGGGTTCGGGTTCCTGAAACTGAACTTTTTTTTTAAAGTTCGGGTTCGGGTCCGAACCCGAACATCCAGGTGTCCGCTCAACTCTAACTATAACCAATTAAAATTTCAAAAAAACTTGACATGCCACTTGCTAAATACAGTCTGGAGCTGCCCCTCGCAGTATCCTTTCCACCTTTGAATGTCACCCCTCTTCTATGTTGAATGGCGTCATTGTGATTTAAACCACTTCCTATGTTCCTATACAGTACTCCTAAACTGAGCAGCGCTCACAGGTCATTTTCTTCCTTCATTGAGAAAGGGACACCTGCCACCCCATCTGGAGGAGCAGAGAAAGGACCCGTGACATCATAGGACATAAAATAACGATGAATCAAACAGCTAAAAAAAAATTAAAAACATACCTGAATCTCAAAGCGATCTTTAAATTTTTTATATATTTCGGAGTTGTCGTCTTCGTACCCTTTATCAAAGGTTTCATTGATTTTAACTGTGATTTTGGCACTTAGAGGGATGTCAGCTGTAAAGCATGAGAGAGGGAGAGATGGTGCTTAAAGGCTAACTCCATGCAAAAAGCAAAGTAAATAGAGTAGCGTTTTTAAGTATCTTTTTAAAAAAAATGCTAACAGGATAAGCTTTTATTACAGAAGAGATTCTGCAGGTCTATGAGATCTTGTAAAAACTATTTTAGTGTTGATAGAGTCTCTTGCATGTCTCTGCTAAGTTTATACTTGTGGTTGGGAATAGGTAGGACAAAAAACACACAGTTCAGCCCCCCCCCCCCAAACAGCTCCTTCTAAGCTGCAAAGGTGTTTTGCAAAAATGATCCCTGCTGTCACTTTTGGCAGGTATTGCTACCCACTGAACACAACCCATTCTAGTGTACACTTTTGTGGCACAGTGCTGGAGGATTTTAGGGAATTGCAGCAGCTGGTGAGGAGGCAACATTACGACAAATGTCTTCTGAAGGGTAGTGAATCACTTTTCAGAGAGCAGCATTAGCATAAACCAATGTTTCAAGGCTTCTTTCAGACAGGCGGTATTGCTTGTGGCAACCAAAACATGGTAGATCACTTTTTAGAGGGTGGCCCAACAGTGGCTGGCAGGTTTTAGGAGCAGGGTCGCATTTTTCACTAGGCACAATAGGACCTGACAGCGGAAAGTTTATCATACAAAACGGTGGCTACAGCCACTGGGATTGTGTGTAAAACTGACAGGCAGTCTTAAGTCAGGTGGAAGCTTTTACATACCCCCGATACTGGCATTCCCCCCACGCCCCTGTCCAGGCTCCGCTTGCCAATCTGTGGGCCCGGGACTGACTTGGCTTGTGGCGGCAGAAAGGAAGAAGAGCGGACACGCGCCCACTCCTCTACCCTCCTTTTTTTGTTGGTGACCCAAAAAAAGCAACGTGTATGACGTCACCCTCCCCACCTAGCCTAGTCGGGAAGGGATGTATCGCAATGCATTGTGCATTTGAATACATTTAGTGGAGCCCAGAGGAGACATGTTTTTTTTTTTAGTCCTTGCATGTCTCATTAACCACTTACAGAATAGAAGATTTTCCCCCTTAATGACCAGGCCATTTTTTGCAATATGGCACTGTTTTACTTTAACTGACAATTGCATGGTCGTGCAACTTAGTACAGAAACAAAATGTATTTACTTTTTTCCCCACAAATGGAGCTTACCCCACCCCCCCCCCCCCCCCCCAAAAAAAAATGAAAAAAAATAATTCATCAGTTTAAATATTTTATATCAGTTTAAATATATTATTTTTTTACCAGTAATGGAAGGCGTTGACACTAGGGGATGATCAACTGGTTAACTGTGTTCTAACTGTAGGGGGATGGAACTTACTAGGGGAAGAGAGAGATCGGTGTTCATACTTAGTATGTACACATGATCAGTCTCTTCTCCCCTGAGGCCTCGTACACACGATCGGACATATCCGATGAAAACGGTCCGCGGACCATTTCCATCGGATATGTCCGATCGGGAGTTTGATCGGATGGCGTGTACACACCATCGGATCAAATTCCCCGCCGCCGCGTCACCGCCACGTCACCGCACCAGGAAGTAAAACACTTCCGCGCATGCGCCGAATCCATTCGGCAGCGGCGCGGCGGCGGTGGGGGCCGACATGTCTGCTGGTAAGTGTACCAGCAGACATGTCGGGCGGACAGATTCCCACCGGATAGATTTCAAAGCTTGCTTTGAAATCTGTCGGGTGGAGAAATCTGTCCGCTAGCCCATACACACGAGCGGAGATGTCTGCTGAAACGGTCCATCGGACCTTTTTTAGCGGACATATCCCCTCGTGTGTACGCGGCCTTAGAGAACTGGGAACTGTGTGTTTACCCACATAGATCCCAGTTCTTGCTCTGTCACACACGCTCCTAGTGCCCAAAAGGCGAAGCACAGTAACATAACGTCGTTGCACCCAGCCGCGTGCAGCGGCTGGTCAGAAAGTGGTTAAAAAGACCCCAGATCTCTCATTTACCTTTAAAAGCAAAAGAAAAAAAATGTCATTTTGACTTTAAGGAAAAAACAAATCCTTTGTTTATGCCTGGGAACCGGAAGTGGCGCCAGAGGTCGCTCCAGTCCTCCAAGGGCATAGAGCTGAGTGGGGGCCATCTTGCCCTCACTTGACTTTTTGCCCAGCAAACAGCTGCATCGGATCGTTTCCAGGTTTAAGGTATGGCTCTGGGAAGCGGCTGGAGGGGGGTGGCACCTCTTTCGCCACCTATAAATGTGATCTTGTGGCGAATCCGCCGCAGGGATCACTTTTAGCAGGAAGCCGGGCACCTAGCAAAAAATAAAAAAAATAACAGGGTTATAGCATTTAGCTGCAGTCATAACCCTGATATTTAATTTCAAAGACATGATGTACAATAACCACTTCCCTACTGGGCATGTATACCCCCTTCCTGACCAGGTTAAATTTCAGCTTCTGACACTGCGTCGCTTTAACTGACAATTGCGCGGTCGTATGACGTGGCTCCCAAACAAAATTGGCGTCCTTTTTTCCCCAAAAATAGAGCTTTCTTTGGTGGTATTTGATCACCTCTGCGGTTTTTATTTTTTGCGCTATAAACTAAAATAGAGCGACAATTTAAAAAAAAAAAAAACAATATGTTTTACTTGTTGCTATAATAAATAGCCTAATTAAAAAAAAATAGTCTAGGCGATACGTATTCTTCTACATATTTTTGGTAAAAAAAAAGAAAACATCGCAATAAGGGTCTGGTTTGCGCAAAAGCTATTGCGCTTACAAAATAGGGGACAGAATTATTATTATTTTTTTATTATTTTTTTTTTACTACTAATGGCGGCGATCAGCGTTTTTTTTTCATGACTGCAACATTATGGCGGACACATCGGACACTTTTGACACATTTTTGCCGCCATTCACATTTATACAGCGATCAGTGCTAAAAATATGCACTAATTACTGTATAAATGTGACTGGCATTGAAGGGGTTAACACTAGGGGGTGAGGAAGGGGTTACAACATGTTCCCTGAATTGTGTTCTAACTGTGGGGGGAGGGGGGTGACTGGGGGAGGTGACCGATCTGTGTCCCTATGTACAAGGGACACAGATCGGTCTCCTCTCTACCCTGACTGGACATGGATCTGTGTGTTTACACACACACAGATGCACGTCTTGTCCCTGTAGCAGCCGATTGCGAGTGAATGGCGGACATCGCGGCCGCCAGGTGGCACCACTTTCGCCTGCGGCGCCATGCAGTGGCCCCCAGTGGCCAGGAGGAGCAGAGGCTGTAAAAACACAGCCTCCCAGAGAAGTAGAACCACCCTGTGGCCGTACAAAGTCGTACGGCCGTCAGGTAGTAATGCACAGACGATCAGACTTTCCAACAACAATACCGCGTTTTTTTGTCCGACGGATGTTGGCTCAAACTTGTCTTGCATACAGACGGTCGCACAAATGTTGTCGGAAAGTCCAAATGCCAAGAACGCAGTCACGTACAACACGTACGACGGCACTATAAAAGGGAAGTTCAATACCAAGTGTGCCACCCTTTGGGCTCCTTCTGCTCATTTTGTTTGGATATAAGTTTGGAGACGATTTCAGCCTCGTGCTTTTCAGTCCGTTACTACTCTTTGCAGCGTGACGAATGTGCTATCTCCATTACGAACACTAGCTTTACCAGACTGAGCGCTTTCGTCTCGTACTTGATTCAGAGCAAGCATGGAATTTTGTGCGTCGGAATTGTCTACACACTTTTGGAATTTACAAGATCAGATTTTGTTGTCGGAAAATTTGAGAACCAGCTCTCAAATTTTTGTTCTCAGAAATTTCGACAGCAAATGTCCGATTCACATGGTTGGAATTTCCAACAACAAGCTCCCATCTAAGGCGGCGTACACACGACCAAGGTTCTCTCTGGAAACCAGCGAGAACCTCGCTGGAAGCTGCATTCCAGCGAGGACCTCGGGCGTGTGTACGCTCTCGGCGAGCTTCCCTTCGGGAAGCCCGTCGAGCAGAAATAGAGAGCACTCTCTCTTTTTGCTCGACGGCCCGCCCGGAAGAATGGCTGGTTGCCATTCCCGACGGGCGGGTCGCCGATTTCGACAGCCGGCAGCGAACCTCGACGGGCGGAACGATGTGTTCTGCCCGTCGAGGTTCTCTGCCGTGTGTACGCGGCCTTACATTTGTTGTCTGAAATTCCGAGCATGTGTACGCGGCATTACTGAAGAGCTAGCATTACACTATGGGAAAGCAAGGTCTTCTTTGTACAGTATTATTACAAAATCTCAAATGACACAATCTGGAACGGTTTTATTTAGCAATGTAAGGACTTGAAATCTTACTTTGTGCGATCTCACTTGCAACAAATTCACAATTGGTTCCATAGAAGTTTCCTAGGCATTGGCACTTCCCATCATTATAAGTGAAACCATTTTCGCAGTTGCCTAAAGAAACATCAAAGAACATAATTATTATTTGCTCTTATATATGTGGCAACTACATGTTTCATAGTAGTTTCATGGCTATTTACAGCTCAAAAACGCTACATGAGGCTTTAACCTTAGCATTTACAAATGTGATCCTTACTGAGTTTTCCTTTCTTGATAACCTCTGGATCTTTGTGGCATACATGATAATCATTTAATAATAAATGGTCTTATAGCGGTACATGTATATTATTGGGATTTTATGTGATAGACACACTGACAGATATCCCATGCATTAAGATAAAAAGCCTTCTGTGTGCAGCAGCCCCCCTAATACTTACCTGAGCCCACCTCAATGCAGCAATACTGCACACGACACTCTCCCTCCTCATTGGCTGAGAGAGCAGCAAAGCGCCATTTGCTCCCATTGCTATCAATCAAAGTCAGTGCGCCAATGAGGAGGGAGGGGGGCAGTGCCGGGCTGCTGCACCATGTCTGAATGGACACAGGGAACTGCGACTTGGCTCTGGTGCCCCATACCGAGCTGCTTGTTGTGGTGGCACTCAACAAGAGGGAGGGGCCAGGAGCGCCGAAGAGGTATCTGAAAAGAGAAGGATCTGGGCTGCTCTGTGCAAAACCACTGCACAGAGCAGGTAAGTATTACAACAAAAAATAAAAAATAAAATAGTTGAGACTTTATTGTCAGCAGAATTGTCAGTCTACCATATGAATTCCTGCAGTTGGTTTGGGCTGCATACCTGATAGATTTTATATGCAGCCTACTGGAAGAGCACATATCAGGATGACAATGCTGTTACCAATTGCAAAAAAAGTTAGACATGATACCAAACATACTGAAATAAAGGAGTCATAAATGTGAAGGATGTTCTTGCATAGGCCTCCTGATGTGATGTATAGGGGGGGGGGGGTAGAGGAGCATCAACTAAGACCTCCTGGTGAGGTGCAAATTAAAATGACTGATTTCCTGACTTACAACAACATCAAAGGAACATATACTATACTGGAGCTGACCTGGGTCAAGGCAGGTGTTCACAGACTAATGCTCCAGGGAGTAATATACTTCCTGGAGGATGTTCGGGGGAATATCATACTTCCTGGTGATTAGGAAGAACAGCCTCTTATAGTTTCTCATTGGAGTGGGAAGAGGGTGTTTGTGTGGGTTGTGTCTGAGTGTGCTTTAAAAGATGAGGGCAAATGATGAGGCCCCCTATTTATTCTGAGCCCATCTGAGAGACACCAAACACAGAGGACAAACTTACGTAAAAAGTATCATCTATATTCTTTAATTTCTATATGCCCTGTAACATTCATAGTTTTCTATGTTAGTTATTCTAAGACATTTTCTTCTTTGAGCATTGTGTTTATTTGTATAGCTAATATTGTTATTATATCATCACCATTAATATTTTCAGAGCTTTGACAGACTAGCTAATTATAGGAACAGACAAGAATGTATATATATATATATAGTATTTATCGGCGTATAGTGCACACTTTTTCCCCCTTAAAATAAGGGGAAAATCGTGGGTGCGCGATATACACCGATACCCACTTCACGCGCTTAGTTTGAATTCGGCCAAGCTCGGCTTCACTCGTGGTCACGCTCCTAGCCCTTATGCGTGAGGAGCCGAGCATGGCTGAGCATGCCAGAGTGTACTGTGCTCGGTATATGTCAGCGGCAGCGTCCAAACTAAGCGCGGGAAGCAGTGATTCGACTCGGAGACAGCGTGGGAGAAGTGAGGAGGACACCACCAAGGCCACAGACGGACGCCGAACAGGACAAGGCCGCCGATGGACACTGACGAGGGGCATCTAAACTGTAAGTATTTTTTTTTTAAGGATTTTCCCTTCTAGGTTGGGGGTGCGCGCTATACGCCAATAAATACGATATATATATTGTAAACGTTGGGGGTAATTAACTCTTGTGGCAGATGCGTTTTTTGTGCAGTGAGTCAACACCAAACAGGCATATAATGTTAAGGGCCTGGTAGCCCACGTTTATTAAAGGAGAAAAAAGAAACAAAAGTCCATTCAGGAATCCCACGCAGGAGTTTAAACGTTATCCAAAAATAAATGAAAATAACAGCCCACCTGGCTACTCTTCAACAGCACTGCTGCTATAGGTATTGGTTCCTCAAACCATAAGCTCCTCCAGACCCACAGACCTGGATGCACAAGTTTTGGGCTTCTTAAACGCACACAGCTTGAAGTCCCTTAATGCACACAGCTTTAGGCTTCTTGGGCGCACACAGCTTTGAAGCCCTTCAACGCACACAGCGTTTGTTCTCACACAGAGACACTCACCAGCAGCCACTGCTCCTAATGCACACAGCTTTAGGCTTCTTGGGCGCACACAGCTTTGAAGCCCTTCAACGCACACAGCGTTTGTTCTCACACAGAGACACTCACCAGCAGCCACTGCTCCCATTTCCTTCCCCTCTCCTTCCTTTAATGAGCTGTCTGCACCTGGGAAGGCAGATTGCAAGCTATCTTAAAAACCTGGACACAGGTTGGAGATCCAGTCCCACCCAGATCCCAGCTCTGCAATCTGGTTATATGCAGACCGTGTGTCCATTTGATCACCATTTTTATAGTTACAGTACCGCCTACTGTTACAATATATATATACTTTAAATAGGGGGAATCCAAAACCACCCCCTATTTATTTCATTTGGCACCCCAGAAGCAGGAATGTGGAAAGAAATTCTGCACAGAGCCCGAACCCTAATGTATTTTTGTCTTGAGTTCCTATGAGCTAAGGACTTCTGAACTCAACAAGAGACCCAGAACCGAAGGCATTCATCTGAAAGTTCTGTGAAATACTACCCCCTATTTGTTTCAGTGATGATGACATCAAACTAAAAGACTGATAAAGAGGCTTGTGAGGCAGCAAAGAGAAGGATCAGGCTTGCCTACAGTGAAAACTGAATCTTAAACCAGAGATTTGATGGTGAAATCTTAATATGATGCCTTGTACACATGATCGTTTTTCTCCACCGTAAAAAGTCCGCCGGGAAAACCGAGAACCTGCTCGTTAGCTTTTTCCCCCTACACATGGCTGGTTTTCCCGACACACAACCAGGAAACCCGGTTGTGTGTATGCTTCACCATAGGCTTTCCCCATAGAAAAACTGTTGGCTTAAAAACCGCCGGCAATCCCGGCGGGGAAAAAGAGATGTTCTCTTTTTTCCCACCAGGATTCCCATCGGTTTTCCTGTTGGGAAAACTGCAATGGAGCATACACACGGCCGGGATTCAAAAGCTCTCATGGCAGTTTTTATGCCAGGAAAACTGGTCATGTGTACGAGGCATAACAGTTGAGCTCGGTCTTGCCATCCTTATATCTCCCTTCTCTACCGTTCAAAAAAAGTTTTGCCTATCGCATGATCAAAGTCATAAGGAGGCCCATGGATAGAATAGGTCAAGCTCAGCTTTTAGTCAAAAGTTAAGATTTGTATGTCATTTAGGCTGCCCATTTGACCACAGTTTTGGGTACATGCTGCTGGAGGATGCGCAGCAATCTGAAGTCTCTGATGTTGGTTCCCAGGTTGAGGAAAGGAGTAAGGTGAGGGGGTGCCCAAGAAGGACAAGAAACTGGCAGTCATGTTACCCCAGCTGCAGCATACTGTCAAGTTTGCTCCAGTGACGAGTAGGGATGATGATGTCACTGACTCTACTTGGGTGCCTGATAGAAAGAGAGGAGGAGGAGCATAATGTTTCCACCTTAACATTTGACGGTGGGGATGGTGATCTTGTGGTCATAGGCAGCATTCCTCCCCCTCCCCTTGATTTGATGCCAAAGATCTCAATTTGGGTCTCATCTGACCACAACACTTTCACCCAGTTCTCCGCTGAATCATTCAGATGTTCATTAGCAAACTTCAGGTGGCATATACATGAGCTTTCTTGAGCAGGGGGGCCTTGCAGGCACTGCAGGATTTCAGTCCTTCATGGTGTTGTGTATTAACAATTGTTTTCTTGGTGACTATGGTCCCAGCTGCCTTGAGATCATTGACCAGATTCTCCCATGTAGTTCTGGGCTGTTTTCTCATCGTTCTCATGATCATTGAAACTTCACAAGGTGAGATCTTACATGGAGTTATTTTGTGTTTCTTCTATTTGCGAATTATTTCACCAACTGATGTCACCCTCTCACCAAGCTGCTTGGCGATGGTCTTATAGCCCATTCCAGCCTTGTGTAGCTATACTATATTGTCCCTGGCATTGTTGGAAATCTCTTTGGTTTTGGAATTTGTGGAGAGTTTGGATCTGTTTGATTTATTGCTTCTGTGGACAGATGTCTTTTATACAGGAAACAAGCTGAGATTAGGAGCACTCCCTTTAAGGGAGTGCTCCTAATCTCTGCTTGTTACCTGTATAGAAGACACCTGGGAGCCAGAAATCTTGCTGTTTGATAGGGGATCAAATACTTATTTCACTCATTAAAGTGCAAATCAATTTATACGTTAAATGCGTCTTTCTGGATATTTTTGTTGTTATTCTGTCTTTCACTGTTCAAGTAAACCTACCATTAAAATTACAGACTGATCTTTTTTTTGTCAGTGGGCAAATGTACAAAATCATCAGAGGATCAAATACTTTTTTCCCTCAGGCCTTGTACACACGAGGGAATAAATCCGCTGAAGATGGTCCGACGGACCATTTCAGCGGAAAAATCCCCTCGTGTGTAGGGGCAAACGGACGCTTTTTGCCGGATTCATCCGGCGGAAAAATTCCAAAGCATGCTTTGAAATATTTCCACCGGATAGCTGGCTGGCAGATATGTCCGCTGGTTAGTACGGCAAACCAGCGGACATATCTTGCCGCACATGCGTCGTATCCTGTGAATGGATCCGACGCATGCGCGCGGAAGTGTTTACTTCCTGGTGCGGTGACGTGGCGGTCACGTGGCGGCGTCAACGTCACCGCCGCGTCACCACGCTGTCCGCCGGCGGGGAATTTGATCCGATGGTGTGTACAGCCATCGGATCAAAACATCCCGGCGCAAATATACGCTGTAAACGGTCCGGGGACCGTTTACAGCGGATATTTCCCGTCGTGTGTACAAGGCCTCACTGTATGTGGTGATCAAGGAGAGTTTCAAAGGTAGGGCCCCATTGTGTAAATTACAGCTGCAGACAGCAGGGCTTTTCAGTGTAGCAGGATCCTTCCTCTCAAACTCCAATTAAGTCACTTCCTTGGCAGGCAATATTACCTATCTTGGGTTAACCAAGACATATTATTGAATGCAGTTGTGTTGAGAGGATCTGCCCTATTGTGAAGCCCACTTTGATGGTTAAACAAGCCCTGAAGTTGAGGTGGTTTTGGTGAAGTGCTTCCACTACAAAAAAGAATATCTGCAAACAACACTCTTCTCAAAATCACCTTTAGGCCCCTTTCACACTTGTGCTACTTCAAAATTGTGTGATTTTGCCAAGACGGTCATACGACTGTGGATCTGACTTTGCCCCACGACTTGAAGTACGACTTGAGTGAGCACGTATGCGACTTTGATCCCCCAATAATTAGGGGGAACTCCAGGCCAATTTTTATTTAAAACCGACATGGGTTCCCTCTTCATGAGCATACCGGGCCCTTCGGTCTGGTATGGATCTTAAGGGGAACCCCACGCCGTGGGTTCCCCCAAAATCCATACCAGACACTTATGCGAGCACCAGCCTGGCCGCTCAGGTAAGGGGGTGGGGACAAGCGAGTGCCCCCCCTCCTGAGCCGTACCAGGCCGCATGCCCTCCAAATGGTGGGTGGGTGCTTTGGGGCAGAAAGTACCACCCCAAAGTACCTTTCCCCATGTTGATGAGGACAAGGGCCCCTTCCGTAAAACCCTGGCTGTTGGTTGTCAGGGTCTGTGGGCGGGGGGCTTATCGGAACCTGGGAGCCCCCTTTAATAAGGGGGCCCCCAGGTCCCAGCCCCCCACCCTATTTGAGTGAGTATGGATTACATCGTACCCCTACCCATTCACCTGGGGGTAAAAAGTGTCAATAAAAAAACACATGAGGCAGGTTTTTAAAGTAATTTAATAGGCAGCTCTGAGGGTCTTCTTCTGACTTCAGGGGACTCTTCCGACTTCTCCGGCGTCTTCTCCACGTTCTCTGGTTCTTCTTTCGCTCTCCGGTGCTTTCTGCCGGGCTCTTTCGCTATCCCGATGACCCTGCCCCTTATTTTGTTACTGCCCGGGGCATGATGGGACACTGATGTCATAAGTGACATCACCCGGTAACCACGTCCCATGCCTATATAAACCGTTGTGCACCACTCACACAGCATTACAGTGGGAGAGAGCGTCGTGTTAACTTCGGAAGAGAAGAGGGAAGAAGGTGACGGAGAAGACCAGGCCACCGCTAGCAAACGAGCTGGAAGAAGATAGTGGAGGAGCAGGGCAGAAGGCACTGGAGAGCGAGAGAAGAACTGCAGAGTGCGGAGAAGATGCCGGAGAAGACGGAAGAAGACCCCCGGAGCTGCCTAATAAATTACTTTAAAAATCTGTCTGTTTTTTTTTACACATTTTCCCCCCATGTAAATGGGTAGGGGTACAATATACCCCATACTTATTCACATAGGGTGGGGGCTGGGATCTGGGGGCCCCCTTATTAAAGGGGGCTCCCAGATTCCGATAAGCCCCCGTCCACAGACCCTGACAACCAACGGCCAGGGTTGTCAGGAAGGGGCCCTTGTCCCCATCAACGTGGGGGCACGGTGCTTTGGGGTGGGGCAGCACAGCACCCATCTCCCCATGTTGAGGGCATGCGGCCTGGTACGACTCAGGTGGGGGGCGCTCGCTCATCCCCACCCCCTTTGCTGACCGGCCAGGCTGGTGCTCGGATAAGGGTCTGGTATGGACCCCAGACCAAAAGGTATGCTCATGAAGGAGAATCTATGACGGATTGGAGTTCCCCTTTATGCACAAGTTGCATGCCAAAGTCAGATCCATTAATGCAGAAGCTGACTTCGATCCGACTTCAGAAAAAAAGTAGTGCAGGAATTACTTTGAACTACTGTTAAACAAGTCTCTTTATTTTTATTGGATATCTAGAAAAGTAATAAAACTGAGCTTTCCAATTATATATACTAAAGGCAAATCCACGCTGCACTACAAGTGCCAAGTGCACTTGAAATTGCACTGAAAGGGCACTTGGAAGTCCAGTCACTGTAGATCCGAGGTGGACGTGCAAGGAAAAAAAAAAAAAACATTTTAGTTTGCACACAATTGGATGATAAAATCAGCAGAGCATCCCCTCATTTCAGATCTACTCCTCAGATTTACAGCGACTGCACTTCCAAGTGCACTTTCAGTACAATTTCAAGTGCACTTTGTTCTTGTAGTTTGCACTTGTAGTGCAAAGTGGATTTGCCTTTCGTAAATAACCCCCCATGTGTGCTAGAAGCAAGGTAAAAATGTTAGCCCTGTAACCCTTACTCCTGAAAGTATTTTTCTAAGTTCTTCATTATTATACTATGATGTACTAATACTGTACATATAATTTTCAAAAAAAATAATTTGACCATGAAAGTCAATAAATTAAAGACATATAAAGCAATATAATCAATAGCTTACCTGTTACAGTGGGAGGTGCTGTGCTTACTGGTTTAGAAGATTCTGTAGATTGCTGTCCTGTTGACGAGGAAATAGATGTCCTTATGGATGATGTGGATGGTGGATTTGAAGTAGAAGTGGTGACAATGGGTGTCAAAGTTTGTGACGATTGGTTCACTGCTGATAAAGTAGCAGATGTCTCTGTGAATGATGTAGATGATGGATTTATAGTTGAAAAGTTATTAACTGGCATAGAAATCGCTGAAGTTGTATGTCCTGTTGATAAAGTAGCAGGTGTCGCGGTAAAAGATGTAGTTGGTGAATCTGAAGTAGAAACGGTATCAACTGGCTTAGAAAATGCTGAAGATGTCTGCCCTGTTGATAAAGTAGGAAGTGTCCCAGTGATAGAAGTAGATGGTGAACCTAAAGTAGAAACGGTACCAACTGGAATAGAAAATGCTGAAGATGTCGGTCCTGTTGATAAAGTAGCAAGTGTCCCAGTGATAGATGTAGATGATGAACCTGAAGTAGAAATGGTACCAACTGGTGTAGAAAATGCTGAAGATGTCTGTCCTGTTGATAAAGTAGAAAGTGTTCCAGTGAAAGATGTAGATGGTGAACCTGAAGTAAAAAAGGTACCAACTGGTGTAGAAAATGATGAAGACGTCTGCCCTGTTGATAAAGTAGGAGGTGTCGCGGTGAAAGTTGTAGATGGTGAATCTGAAGTAGAACCGGTACCAACTGGAATAGAAAATGCAGAAGATGTCTGTCCTGTTGATAAAGTAGCAAGTGTCCCAGTGATAGATGTAGATGGTGAACCTGAAGTAGAAACGGTACCAACTGGTGTAGGAAATGCTGAAGATGTCTGTCCTGTTGATAAAGTAGGAAGTGTTCCAGTGAAAGATGTAGATGGTGAACCTGAAGTAGAAACGGTACCAACTGGTGTAGAAAATGATGAAGACGTCTGCCCTGTTGATAAAGTAGGAAATGTTGCAGTGAAAGTTGTAGATGGTGAATCTGAAGTAGAACCGGTACCAACTGGAATAGAAAATGCAGAAGATGTCTGTCCTGTTGATAAAGTAGCAAGTGTCCCAGTGATAGATGTAGATGGTGAACCTGAAGTAGAAACGGTACCAACTGGTGTAGGAAATGCTGAAGATGTCTGTCCTGTTGATAAAGTAGGAAGTGTCCCAGTGATAGATATAGATGGTGAACCTGAAGTAGAAACGGTACCAACTGGTGTAGAAAATGATGAAGACGTCTGCCCTGTTGATAAAGTAGGAGGTGTCGCGGTGAAAGTTGTAGATGGTGAATCTGAAGTAGAACCGGTACCAACTGGAATAGAAAATGCTGAAGATGTCTGTCCTGTTGATAAAGTAGCAAGTGTCCCAGTAATAGATGTAGATGGTGAACCTGAAGTAGAAACAGTACCAACTGGTGTAGAAAATGCTGAAGATGTCTGTCCTGTTGATAAAGTAGGAAGTGTCCCAGTGATAGATATAGATGGTGAACCTGAAGTAGAAACGGTACCAACTGGTGTAGAAAATGCTGAAGATGTCTGTCCTGTTGATAAAGTAGCAAGTGTCCCGGTGAAAGATGTAGATGGTGGACCTGAAGTAGAAACGGTATCAACTGGTGTAGAAAATGCTGAAGATGTCTGCCCTGTTGATAAAGTAGCAAGTGTCCCAGTGATAGATGTAGATGGTGAACCTGAAGTAGAAACAGTACCAACTGGTGTAGAAAATGCTGAAGATGTCTGCCCTGTTGATAAAGTAGGAGGTGTCGCAGTGAAAGTTGTATATGGTGAATCTGAACTAGAAACGGTACCAACTGATGTAGAAAATGCTGAAGATGTCTGCCCTGTTGGTAAAGTAGGAGGTGTCGCAGTGAAAGTTGTAGATGGTGAATCTGAAGTAGAAACAGTACCAACTGGTGTAGAAAATGCTGAAGATGTCTGTCCTGTTGATAAAGTAGTAAGTGTTCCGGTGAAAGATGTAGATGGTGAACCTGAAGTAGAAACTGTATCAACTGGTGTAGAAAATGATGAAGACCTCTGCCCTGTTGATAAAGTAGGAGGTGTCACGGTGAAAGTTGTAGATGGTGAATCTGAAGTAGAAGCGGTACCAACTGGTGTAGAAAATGATGAAGACGTCTGCCCTGTTGATAAAGTAGGAGGTGTCGCGGTGAAAGATGTAGATGGTGAATATGAAGTAGAAATGGTACCAACTGGTGTAGAAAGTGCTGAAGATGTCTGCCCTGTTGATAAAGTAGGAAGTGTCCCAGTGATAGATATAGATGGTGAACCTGAAGTAGAAACGGTACCAACTGGTGTAGAAAATGCTGAAGATGTCTGTCCTGTTGATAAAGTAGCAAGTGTCCCGGTGAAAGATGTAGATGGTGAACCTGAAGTAGAAACGGTACCAACTGGTGTAGAAAATGATGAAGACGTCTGCCCTGTTGATAAAGTAGAAGGTGTCGCGGTGAAAGTTGTAGATGGTGAATCTGAAGTAGAACCGGTACCAACTGGAATAGAAAATGCTGAAGATGTCTGTCCTGTTGATAAAGTAGGAAGTGTCCCAGTGATAGATATAGATGGTGAACCTGAAGTAGAAACGGTACCAACTGGTGTAGAAAATGCTGAAGATGTCTGTCCTGTTGATAAAGTAGCAAGTGTCCCGGTGAAAGATGTAGATGGTGAACCTGAAGTAGAAACGGTACCAACTGGTGTAGAAAATGCTGAAGATGTCTGCCCTGTTGATAAAGTAGGAGGTGTCGCAGTGAAAGTTGTAGATGGTGAATCTGAACTAGAAACGGTACCAACTGGTGTAGAAAATGCTGAAGATGTCTGCCCTGTTGGTAAAGTAGGAGGTGTCGCAGTGAAAGTTGTAGATGGTGAATCTGAAGTAGAAACGGTTCCAACTGGTGTAGAAAATGTTGAAGATGTCTGTCCTGTTGATAAAGTAGTAAGTGTTCCGGTGAAAGATGTGGATGGTGAACCTGAAGTAGAAACGGTATCAACTGGTGTAGAAAATGATGAAGACCTCTGCCCTGTTGATAAAGTAGGAGGTGTCGCGGTGAAAGTTGTAGATGGTGAATCTGAAGTAGAAACTGTACCAACTGGTGTAGAAAATGATGAAGATGTCTGTCCTGTTGATAAAGTGGCAAGTGTCCCAGTAAAAGATGTAGATGGTGAACCTGAAGTAGAAACGGTACCAACTGGTGTAGAAAATGATGAAGACGTCTGCCCTGTTGATAAAGTAGGATGTGGCGCGGTGAAAGTTGTAGATGGTGAATCTGAAGTAGAAACGGTACCAACTGGTGTAGAAAATGCTGAAGACGTCTGCCCTGTTGGTAAAGTAGGAGGTGTCACGGTGAAAGATGTAGATGGTGAATCTGAAGTAGAAATGGTATCAACTGGTGTAGAAAATGCTGAAGATGCCTGTCCTGTTGGTAAAGTAGGAGGTGTCGCGGTGAAAGAAGTAGATGGTGAATCTGAAGTAGAAACGGTACCAACTGGTGTAGAAAATGCTGAAGACGTCTGCCCTGTTGGTAAAGTAGGAGGTGTCGCGGTGAAAGATGTAGATGGTGAATCTGAAGTAGAAACAGTATCAACTGGTGTAGAAAATGCTGAAGATGCCTGTCCTGTTGGTAAAGTAGGAGGTGTTGCGGTGAATGATGTAGATGGTGAATCTGAAGTAGAAACGGTATCAACTGGTGTAGAAAATGCTGAAGATGTCTGCCCTGTTGATAAAGTAGGAAGTGTCCCGGTGAAAGATGTAGATGGTGAATTTGAAGTGAAAACGGTATCAACTTGCGTAGAAAATGCTGAAGACGTCTGTGCTGTTGATAAAGTAGGAAGTGTCCCGGTGAAAGATGTAGATGGTGAATTTGAAGTGGAAACGGTATCAACTGGTGTAGAAAATGTTGAAGATGTCTGCCCTGTTGATAAAGTAGGAAGTGTCCCGGTGAAAGTTGTAGATGGTGAATCTGAAGTAGAAACGGTGTCAACTGGTGTAGAAAATGCTGAAGTAGTGTATTCTGTAGTTCCAAAACCTAAAAAAAAAATGTAGTAAAACATATGAAATAGCTTCATAGCAAGCATATAAAATAATCTTAACCAAAACAGTTTTATTTAGTTGTAACAAAGATAAGTTTGCCCTCTGGCTTCCATTTGAGAAACTCTTGTGTCACCCTCTCCTGGCAGAACTGAGACACAACAAGTGCAACTTTTCTAGCCACTAGCCTAACATTAATCTCAATATATACCTATAAAAAATCAAATTAAATTACTTTAATTCATAATTTCTGTATATAATTTTTTTCAAACTCGTTAAAGGAAACAAATGGAATGTTTGCTTGTGTTTTGTAATAAAAAATTTTGAGTTTATTCTACATGTATGTATAAATATATACAAGACTCATAATTTTCCTATTAAGTAGCCACAATTTCCAGATTTCATCAAAAAAATTTTTTTTTCAATATTCCAGCAAATTTGCGGTAAAATTATCCGGACCTAATTTTAAATAACCCATACTGTCCTGCCTGATCTTTTAGCTGTGGGTTCCTGGTATGTGATGGAGTAGATAACTAAGAGTTAACAGTCCGTGTGCAGAGAGTTAGGGCTAGATTCAGGATGGAGAGCGGATCTTTGTGCGGTCGTAAAGTGTCATTTACGTTACGCCGCTGCAACTTTTCCAGGCAAGTGCTTTATTCACAAAGCACTTGCCTGTAAAGTTGCGGCGGCTAGCGTAAATGGCCCGGCGTAATTCAAATTGGGTGGGTAGGGGGCGTGTAGTATTTAAATTAAGCACGATCCCGCGCCGAACGTACTGTGCCGAACGTAATGTATCCCAGTGCGCATGCTCCAAATCACGTCTCAAATTGTCAATGAAAACTACGTGAACGTAACTTACGCCCAGGCCCATTCTGAATCGACTTACGCAAACAACGTCTGTCCCGGCGTCCATACTTAACATTGGCTGTGCCTCACTATAGCAGGGGTAACTTTACGCCAGGCGTAAGCCTAACATAAACGACGCAAGTAGATACGCCGGCCGGGCGTACGTTCGTGAATCGGTGTATTGGGCTAATTCGCATATTTTAGACGGGAACGCCACCTAGCGGCCAGCGTAAATATGCAACTAAGATACGACGGTGTAAAGTGACTTACGCCGGTCGTATCTTAGCAACATTTAAGCGTATCTCATTTAGAGCATATGCTTAAGGTTATACTGGCTCAGATTAGGACTTACGACGGCATATCTACTGATACGCCCATCGTAAGTGTTCCTGAATCTAGCCCTTAGTTGCTATCTGTTGCTATACTGTGCTTTATTGCACAATATTACTGGGATTTCAATGTGGTAGATTTGCTTTATCAATCCCCAACCCCCCTCTCCGTGTACACAAAAAAAGACCCGACAATGTATTCTAGTACTAACATGTTGTGTTTTATTGAGTTTCATATTTTTTTTCTTGTTTATCCATGTTTTGTCTGCTAGGTAGAAAAATTGAGATTCAGGGTTTATTTTGAAGGAAATATATTTTATATGATTAACTGTTGTCAGGAGGCCAGATTCAGATACATTTGTGTATCTTTGTGTGGGCGTAGCGTATCTCATTTACGCTACGGCGCTGTAACTTTGAGAGGCAGGTGCCGTATTCACATAGAATTTGCGCCCAAAGTTACGGCAGTGTAGCGTAAATGGGCCGGCGTAACCGCGTCTAATTCAAAATAGGCAGGTAGGGGGCGTGATCCATGTAAATCCACGTAATTGACGCATTTTCAGTCCGTGGACGTATCCCAGTGCGCATGCTCCAAATTACGCTGCAAATACTCATTCATTTCGACGTGAACGTAACTTACGCAAAGCCCTGATCACGAACGATTTACGCAAACGACGGAAAATTCGACGCTGTCCCGACGTCCATACTTAACATTATGTACGCCTCATATAGCAGGGGTAACTTTACGCCGGACTTACGCTTACGCAAATGACGTAAAATACGACGACCGGGCGCAAGTACGTTCGTGAATCGGCGTATTTAGCTCATTTGCATAATCGACCCGTAAATCGATGGAAGCACCACCTAGTGGCCAGCGTAAATATGCAACTAAGATACGACGGCATAAGAGACTTACGCTGCTCGTAACTTAGCTAAATTCTGGAGTATCTTGTTTTCTGAATACAGAAAAAAGATACGCCGCCGTATCAAGATACGCTGACAAATCTTCTTTCTGAATCTGGCCCAGGGTCTTTTGTATTATTTTGGCTATGTACACTTGTTGCTGATTGCCATAGCTCTCCTTAAATGTGTGCAATTTTCTTTATTAATAAAATGTCGGACAGGCCTACAGTGAAAGACAGAGGTGTTATGGGAAAGTAGGTTCTGCGGGATAAAATGGTGGTCAGGCCAAACATCCCACCACATTAGAGGATGGGCATGTCTGCCTATTCAATTTCTGAGTGGCCATGCTTTACAGCCACAGCATTTGCAGGCGGTAGTGGAGTGGCTGAACAAACCTTCCTGTTTTTTCTCCTCCCAGACAAGAGCAACCAGATGTGTGCAATAGAGGCTAATCAACCTCTTTCTCCTCCTCCTCCTCTTGTAATTACACCATAGCCCCACAAACTGGCCCCTGAAGATTACTGGCTTGATGCAGAAGGATATTCTTGGTCCTCTGATTCCTCATGTATTGAATTGTATTGTAAATTGTAATCTTACTGTCTGCCCTAACGCTCTAAAGTGCTGTGCAAGCTGTTGGTGCTATATAAATCCTATTATTTAATATTAATAATAATTTTAGATATTGTGAATGAGCTGTCAGTGGTGGCTTCTCTGTGTAGGCACATGCAGAAGAGGCAGCCAACAATGGAAGCCCCAATGTAAGTCTATGGGTGACATCACTTCCCACGTGTTTCCCAGGTATTTTTGGCTGTCTCTTGCACACAGCATCCATCCCTGGGGACCAGATCAGATTTTTTTAGAAAAGGTATGAATGCGGCTGCCAGTAAAAGTAGAACTTCCACTTTAACCAGTTGCCGAACAGCCGCCTCAGTTTTACAGCGGCAGGTCGGCTCGGCTGCACAAAGCCACGTAATATTACGTGCTTTTGCATTTCCGCCACTAGGGGCGGCACTGTGGTCCCAAAAATGGTTTACAAAAAATATGTAGAAGAATACGTATCGGCCTAAACTGAGGGAAAAAAATAGTTTTTTTATATATTTTTGGGGGGTATTTATAGAGCAAAAAATAAAAAATGCAGAGGTAACCAAATACCACTAAAAGAAATCTCTATTTGTGGGGAAAAAAGGACGTCAATTTTCTTTGGGAGCCATGTCGCATGACCGCGCAATTATCAGTTAAAGCAAAGCAGTGCCGAATCGCAAAAAGTGGCCCAGTCAAGTGTTTAAGTGTTGGATAAGCCCCATGTAGCAATGCTGGGGCATGTAGTTCTGCGGCCTCTGGTTTGCTCTGGTTTGCTCTGTTCTGTCATATTACATTCAACAAGCAGAAGCTGTCTGGTCTGCCTAACAGGCAGAAAAAAATAACTTCTGCCAAGAGGGGGGAAAAAGGCTCAATTCACAACTTGTAGGTGTGATGTACTGTAGCACGCATGTTTTGTGTATCGCATTTAGAACAGCCCATTAATTTCACTAGGCTGCCCTACATGATAGAAACGCACAAAGAGCGTTTTTGTCCCATTTGCACCTCAACACTGTGGGAAAGGTCACCATTTTGTGCTTGTTCTCACATCACACAAATGTGAACCCCAAGAAAGGAAATGTGTTCCACCTCCTTTTCTAAACAAGTGCCTAAACACCTTCCTGACTACCGGTAATTGATCTGTCTGCTTCCTACAGCCCCACTTCTAATTTGAGGTTCCCATATTAGGTGAGCTGCAAGGAACTATACTATCTGTATAGGCCTATATATCCAGTCCTACTATCTAGTACAGAGATGGGGTCCATGAGCAGCCATATAATCAGCTACACTGTGCCATGCTTAAAAAATATTGTCCACCATAACACTATGCCCTGGCTAAACCACTGACACCAACAATTTCCCAAACTTCACTCCCCTAGTTATTTATTTCTCCCTGTAGCCTGATTTTCTTACTTTTTGCTGATATGAGGGGCCACATTTGGTATTTTTGTGCTGTAGTCCATCCTCCAAGGTTCCCTGTGTTGGGTGTTCAAGGGTGTCCTTCTGCACAGATCTTTCTGCCATAGTTCCTAACCCACCCACCATGCAATGTTGCAGGTGTTCTCATCAACCTTGGGGCACCTTCACTCCTCTCATTCACCTTTATACAGGGCAGCCATCAGAAATTTTTGAGCCCCTTATACAGCTTTAGGTCCCCCTATCCCAGAGCCTAACCACCAACATTCCCCAGGGCTTGCTCATGGGCCATCCCACCGAATCTATACACCGGCCACCTCACCTGTACAAACTCAGCCCCCCCTCAATCCTGTATATATGTCGGCCATTAGGGGCGCCCGGGGACCGCCCCCTTTCTCCAGGTCACCCCCTATATGCAATGGACATTCATACATAGCATTAATCAACTCATGGCTGATGAGGCAACCCCCTATTTATGTGTCAGGCCCCTTTCAGGGCTGGGCACATGAATTAAAGCCAGGGGATCTAAAAGGCTTCAAAAGAGGGGGGGATTGGGTTGCCACCTAGGTGTGTTGCAACAGCAAATCAATCTTCACTGTTGTAACACTGATCCTCCTCGTTGCCAATCGAGAATTGGGACTGATACCTGTCATTCGTTTGGCTGAAAGGACATGCAATCCTATTGAACACCTAGGAGGAGAGGGTAGGATGCACAGCGTATATGCCCGGTCCCCGCTGCTGCTCCTCGAATGCCCTGTTCCCGCTGCCACTCCTCAGATGCCTGGTCCCCGTTGCTGCTCCTCCTCAGATGCCTGCCGTCTAGATAGGGTAAGTGCCTATGGACCGACCGGCGGACAGCGGGGGGTTTGAGTTGCAGTGGGGGGGGGGGGTTTGGTTGTTTGCCACCTCCGACAAACAAAAAAACTACTGCCCCCTCACATCTATAAATATATATGTCATCCTCAACCCACCCACGCTTGTATATATTGTCAGTCCCTCACCTGTATATATGCCATATATGCCAGCCCCCCTTACACTTGTGTTTATGTCAGCCCCCCACCTGTATATATATGCCAGCCCCCCTCACACCTGCATATATGGCCCCTCCCTGTACACAAACAGCCCACTCCCTTTACCCTTTACTTTACAGCCCCTTTGTTTTCACAAAGCTGACATGCTGCTGACTCAGAGGAGCACAGTACAGGCAGCTCACACAAGGGGTGCACATGCACATAGTAGGCAGAGGTGTCAGTAAAGCGCTCAATGTCTGAACTCAAGGACACAGAGAGCAGCAGAAGCTGCGAGATTGTTTATATAATGCACAACACGTCTCCCCTTCACCAGTCCTGCCTTCTTCTGGCCTGGGTGGCCCCCTTTCCCAACAACCCTTGCCTCTTCTCGTCAGCCCTTGCTCGCGGTCTGCGTGCGGGGGGCTTATCGGAATCTGGAAGCACCCTATAACAAGGGGGGCCCAAATCCCAGACCCCCACCTATGTAAATGGGTATCGGGTACATTGTACCCCTACCCATTCATCAACAAAAATTGTGTATTGTGACAGAAGACAATAGACAGTTTTTGACAATCCCTTTATTAAAAATGTCTTCTTCTTCCCTGCTTCTTCCTCCTCCGGTCTTCTTCACCTGCTTCTTCTCCCGGGCTTATTCTTTCTCCTGTCTTCTTAGTCTGGTCTTATTCTTCCCATGCCGCCGCTCCCACCGCCAATCCTTCTCCGATGCTGCATCCTGCTGATCTGTCTGCGCCAATGTCAAGCATTTGTTAGATAACTATGGGGTGTGGCTATCGGATGACGTCATCAGGAGGCCCCTGATATCATCTGATGGCCACGCCCCATAGTTATGTAAAAAAAAAATTGACATCGGCGTGGACAAATCAGCGGGACACAGCATCGGTGGAGGGTCGTCGGTGAGATCGGCGGTGGTGAAAGAAGAACATCAAACAAAGAAGACAGGAGAAAGAAGAAGACCGGAAAAAAAAGAGGGAAAAGGAGAAGACCGGAGGAAGAAGCCGGAGAAACCCGGTGGCGGAAGAAGCGGGAAAGAATTGCCAAAAACTATTGTCTTTTGTCACACTACACTACTTTTTTTGTGAATGGGTAGGGGGACAATGCACATGGGGGGGCGGGATCTGAGGGCCCAGATTACGATAAGCTCCCACCCACAGATCCCAACAACCACCGGGTCGGGAAAAGGCCCTTGTCCTCATCAACATGGGGTGGGAAGACCATGGTGAGGGCATTTGGTATGTTATGGTTCTCTCTCACCTGACCTGCCAGGCTACATGCTCGATAAGGATCTGGTATGGATTTTGGATGGGACCAATGCCATTTTTTTTTAATTGCCATGGAGCGGGGGCCTCTGAATCAGTTCTAGACTCAAGGGCCTGGAATGGACCTGGAGGGGACCCCACGCTGTTTTTTTTAATTTCAGGTTTTTATTCTAGTCAGCAATTCTTTTTTTACATTCAGCTCTCAGCAGGGAAGCCCGCTGATGGCTGATGACTCATCAGTTAAGGATGCGGCGGCCGGTTTCCCGCCCCCCTCCTTAGTAACCAGCAATATACAGTGTAAAATACTGAAAATCACGGCAAAATCACATGTCCAAAAACACTGCAAGCACTGCAAAAAGCACTACAGAAACGCTCAAAAGCAACATGAATAGACGTGAATGAAGCCTAGGTCTACAAGGATCCTTATATTATTGAATAATACTTTACAGTCTGTGTATATTAATATGAGAGCGAGAAAGAGAGAGTGAGAGAGAAAAATAGACAATACATGTTGTATTACCTTCTATCATGCTCTTAAAATTTGTTAAAATGAAGCAGAATGTACCTGTAAAATGAAAAAGTTACAGCGTTAGAGAATATAAAAAATGGTTAATTAAAAAGCAGAGCATTTTATTATGTGTTCTGAGAATGTCTTAGTACATAGATATATAGTACATCTATACTAGCACTCTGCACTACGGCCATCATAAAGCTAAAAAAAAAACAGAGAATGATAATATTTTTCAGAAACAAGTTAATAATAGCAGTCACCTTTTTCTCATCACAGGTTCCCTTTGAAAAAAAAAAAAATGCACGCATAATATTAATTAATTTTAAGTACACTATAGGTCATCTGTATGATTTAAAGCCAACAAATAACATAGCAAATACAATTACTACACAAGCCATATTCTAATTTAATGTTGTTAAAATGTACATTTATTTTTATTCTGCAAAGCTGTTATTTTCTTTAAAAAATCAATGCAAGATGGCTACCTCGGGGTATTTTATACACTGTTGGTGTACAGAACAGCCCCAGAAATGTAATTTGCTTATTGTGTGATTGACTTACTGATATACACAGAAGTCTGCACAAGATAAGTCAGCCTCTTCAATAGGAATTTGGGCATTGGTAAAATACTCCCCAAGGGTTAAATACTTATAAATGGACGTAGACTATGTAACTTTCCTTATTCGAATATTGAGAGTGAACCAGGTTATTATAATGAACCAGAATCAATATTCAAAGGACATGATGAAACAAACAGATTCTTCAGAGCAGCAAAAGTTTGGAATCTGCTCTAAAATGTTTGTCAAAATCCTTTTAATGTACATTGATTACCCATAGGGGAGTTACCAATTAAGGTATATCTAATGCCATAATATTTTTTAATTATTTTTCATTTTGGATAGGGGAAAGATTAATTAAAACTTTTGTCAGTTTTCTCTTTTTCTGTCAATAGAAACTACAGGAAGTAAGTTATAAATCAGTGAGGGGAATGCTCTTATGGACAGTTGTCACAGGGACAATTATCCCTAATGGGAGATTTCCCCTAATCTCCTGTTCCTGCGACAACAGTATAACGTTGACTGTTCCATTGATAGTGGTCACCAAAACAAATAGGGAGGACAGATCTTCCACGTGGGGGACACAGACAGTAATAAAAAATCTGCCAGAGGTTCTAACCCTTCCAGTGTTCCCAGTAGTTCCAAAGATACAAATAGCTTACATTATTTGCAGACTTGAATACCACTGCAACCCTATAATACTGATCCTAGTTTAATGGGTTGGAAACCCAATTGGAATTCTCTGGAGCTGGCAGGAAGGTGTCAAACTCAACATTTAGGGAGGGTGGTGTCCAAGTCAACATTTAGGGAGGGTGGTGTCCAACTCAACATTTAGGGAGGGTGGTGTCCAACTCAACATTTAGGGAGGGTGGTGTCCAACTTAGGGAGGGTGGTGTCCAACGCAACATTTAGGGAGGGTGGTGTCCAACTCATCATCTAGGGAGGGTGGTGTCCAACTCAACATAAAGGGAGGGTGATGTCTAATTCAACATTCAACATCCCCTTTAAGAGCCCAGCCATGGGTCACGAGCGCGCCGCCGCCGGCGTGCTCATGAACCGGTCCGAAGCTCCATGACAGTGTGCGTGGGACCCGCAGAACCGATCGCCGCCGGTGTCCCCCGATCGGTCACAAGAGCTGAAGAACGGGGAGAGGTGAGTGTAAACACATCTTCCCCATTCTTCTGTGTGGCAGTGACACTGATCGTCTGTTCCCTGATATAGGGAACGACGATCAATGACGTCACGCCTACAGCCACGCCCCCCTACAGTAAGAATCACTCCCTTAGGGCACAATTAACCCTTAGCGCCACCTAGTGGTTTTCACAGTAATAAGTGCATTTTTATAGCACTTTTCGCTGTGAAAATGACAATGGTCTAAAAAATGTGTCAAAAGGGTCCGATGTGTCCCCCATAATGTCGCAGTTACGAAAAAAAATCGCTGATCTCCGCCATTAGTAGTAAAAAAATAATTATTAATAAAAATGTCATACATTTATCCCCTATTTTGTACACACTATAAATTTTGCGCAAACCAATTGATAAACGCTTATTGCGATTTTTTTTACCACAAATGGGGATATTTATTATAGCAAAAAGTAAAAAATATTGAATTTTTTTCAAAATTGTCACTCTATTTTTGATTATAGCGCAAAAAATAAAAACCGCACAGGTGATCAAATACCACCAAAAGAAAGCTCTATTTTTGGGGGAAAAAGGACACCAATTTTGTTAGGGAGCCACATCGCACGACCGCGCAATTGTCAGTTAAAGCGACGTAGTTGCGAATCGCAAAAAGGGGCAAGGTCCTTAACCTGCATATTGGTCCGGGTCTTAAGTGGTTAAGAAATGCTCATCATGATCAATGCTGGATCCTTATCCCTGGACAAAATGACTGATGTTAAATTTACATCTTGGGACATTTTTTGGGAGTTTACTAAAGAACTTTTATTAGTTCTGGTTGTTTTTAGTTACGGTTTAATTTTTTTGAGAATGATTAACAACGGATACTACTGTATGTACCCTGTACTCATTCACATAGCGGTAAGAGACAGATATCTGGGGGTCCCCTCATTCTGAAGGGGGCTTCCAGATTCCTATAATTCCCCACTACAGAACTCCACATCAACAGATCCATGGCTGTGATTATTCGGCACAAGATGAGGTTTCAGGGGAAGGCTTTGCCAGCTCTCCTAGTCCCCACAACACTTGCTGTACCCTTTCCTGGCCAGCCAGGTTGCATGTCTAAATTAGAGTCTGGTATGGATTTTGAGGGGGACTCCATGACTTTTCCTTTCCTAAAAATAGAGTATACTTTTTTTATCTTGGATACAAGATTTAGTAAACATAGTTTAGGAATACTTACTGTCATCTATTGACGGATCATTGGTGCAATTTATTTGATTTATTTCATTTAGCATATTATTCAGAATTGTGTCATAAGATTTTTTATCTTCTACGGCAGTTATAATATTAGATAGAATGCGAACTATGTGATCCACAATAATGCTTCCATTGCTGCAAGAAAAAAAAAATCTATTAAAACTTGAAATACATTGGTTTTCATTTTTCATTTTTTTTCCCCTTTATTTTCACCCGATGATCAAGCCAGTAAGTCTGTTATTTTTCAACTTTCTTTAACAGGCCAAACAACACAGCAAAAGTGTCAATTATGTTACGTGCACACAACCTTTTTTAATGTCATGGAAAAAAAAAATGTCAACGTGATTCTTGTCAAGCCTGCCTTGCATACACACGATCGTGAAAAAAAAAATTCTCAAGCAAAGCGCGGTGACATACAACACTATAAAGTGGAAGTTCCATTCGAATGGTGCCACCCTTTGGGCTGATTATGCAAATTTAACCACTTAACGCCCACCCACTGTATATATATACGTCCTCTTTTTAAAGATGGATATCTTGGTAATGGCAGCAGCTGCTGCCACAACCGAGATATCCATCTCTTTAGTGGGCGGGCCTGTCTATGATAACGGCAGTCTCCGCGGAAGATTCGCCACAAGATCGCCGTTATCGGTGGCAGGAGAGGGCCCCCCTCCCGCCGCTCTCCCGCGCCCTCCGCCGCTTACCGGAGCCGTCGGTAGCGGCGGAGGCGATCGGGTCCTCTCGGCTGCTGTGCGGGGATGCGAGTGAGGGCAAAGTGGCCCCCACCCATCCCCATAGCTCTGCTGGGCGGAAGTGACGTCAAAACGTCAGTCCCGCCCAGTGTCTTAAAGAGACATTTTTTGTTGTCATTTTTTCAAATGACAAAATTTCCTTTTTTTTTTTGCTTTAAAGTCTAAATATGAGATTTAAATATGAGACATGAGCTACTAAAGAATAATTATCTGTCCATAGCCAATTTTTGGGAGGGGGGGGGAGTAGAAGGTGGCTGGAGAGAGGATAAAAGTCTGAGGCCCCGTACACACGAGCAAATATATCTGTTCAAATCGGTCGGACAGACCGATTTGAACAGATCTGTCTGCTGGGATGTATTGGTTTGATCGCGTACACACGATCAAACCAAAATCCCCGCCGGCAGACAACGCGCTGACGTGGCGGTGACGTTGACGCCGCCACGTCACCGCACCAGGAAGTAAATTACTTCCGCGCATGCGTCGAATCCATTTGACGCATGTGCGAGCAGATATGTCTGCTGGTTAGCGTACTAACCAGCAGACATATCTGTCTGACGGGTTTCCAGCAGACAGATTTGAAAGCATGCTTTCAAATCTGTCGGGTGGCCAAATCCGTCTGTTTGCCCGTACACACGATAGAATCTGTCTGCTGAAACGGTCTGGCAGACCGTTTCCAGCAGACAGATTTGATCGTGTGTACGCGGCCTGAGAGTGTGGGATGCAGACCCAATGTTTTCTGATTTGCTGTTGGGCCTCAGCATGTACTGGGCTAAGGGCCTGAAAGTTATCTGACTAAAGGATATTTGCTGGAGAATATCACCTGTGGACACTGACCAGGTGAAGGATCCTTTTTCTTGCTTATTGAAGAGTATCACATGGAAGATGTAGTGGGCAGCAGCTGTCCTCTGACATTTTGAATAATTGTGAACTTGATCTGGAATCCCAGCTGTGCTTTGGGAAGTAAGTGCCAGAGGTTAATGTAGGGACTGAAGCTGCTTGCTTATAGAGTCCAAGGTTAACTGACCATTCTTGTTTGCCTCCAACAAAGGCTACTGCTATGGAATTTGTGCTAAGAGACTGTCCTCCTGTGGTCGCTAGCATTTGGAGCATCCCGCAACCTGAACTCTCTCCTTTTCCAATATTCTGCAATAAATCCACAAAAAGACACCCCCCAAAAACCACGGCTGTGTTTTTGTGTTTGCCAGTAAGATTGGAACTGTGTCTGGGTCTGGAAGCTGCTGTACTACCAAGGGAGACCTTGGTCATTCTCAGTGCATCCTGTGGGAATGAGCACTACATATGCCCATTACTTACTTAATTGATAGTATAAAGATTTCCACATCCTTTTTTAGTTTGATTTCGTAGAACATTTTCATCTGTAAGACAAAGAGAGTGTTTTAAAGACACAGAAACAAACTTTTTCCCGCACCCCTTCAGTCTCCTCTTACAGTACATCACTAATTACTAAGTGACATATCATTATGGATTTCACACTATTTCCTAAAACTTTAATTGAGATCATAATATTTCCTCTTCTCTTGCACTCTCCACCATCATTTTCTTCAAGATCAATAACACAACAATCACTCACTCCCCTTATATTGGTGTGCTAGGTGTAATCCTTGACTTTGTTCTGTTCTATCAGCCCAAAATCATATTACTGTCTAAACTGTGCCACCTTCACCTCTAACATTTCCAAATTTCACCCCTTCTTAGCCTATTACCAAATAAGTAATGCATGTGTAGCGTGGAAAGGAGGGTGGGCCTTTATGCATACAGTCCGCACATATGAATTCATGATGGCTGAGGTTTCTGTCCTAATAACATGCTTTCTGTGTGCTCCCAGCATATTGACAAAGCAATTCTTGGCCTCCATTATGATCAGGAGTCTTCAGGATGGGCATAAGATGAATGGAAAGTCTGTCCTGCCCTCCTGTCTTGAGACTTCGCTAAGAGGCCATGGCTGGTGGGCAGGAAGGGGTTCACCAACAGCACATAGCTACTAATTAACGTGCTTTTTATTTCTCACATCAACTATTGCAACTCCCTCCTCGATGCCCAACTTCTACACAGACTATGCTCTTTTTAGCATATCATGAATGTTGCTATCAGACTCATCCACCTTACCAAGCGCTCAGTGTTCACCACCTCTCTCTGCCAATCCCTCCACTCTCTTTCACTCCCCCAGCTAAATACATTTCAAAATATTTGCAACAACATATAAAGCCATCCACAGCTTTTCCCCAAGCCTTACCACCAAACGTATCTCAAAATATCATCGAAAACATTCTCTTCGCTCCTTCTAAGACCTCTTGCTCACCAGCTCCTCCTTCAGTTCCTCTAACTCTCACCTCCAGAGCCCTACAATTATTCAGACCACATTCTGTGAGCCTAAGCTGTTGTAGACTGACTCCAAGGGGAGATGTTATTATGCCATCTGGGCTCATAGTACCTCCACCCCTTCTGGAGGAGCAGACTAAGGACCTGTGACATCATAGGACACAAAATAGTGATGAAGCAAACAAATATTACATAAAAAAAAAAAACATACCTGTTTCTGAAACCGAGTTGTAAAATTTATATATGTTGCGGTGGATTTGTTTTCGAGATCACTTGAAAAACTTTCATCAAATTTAACAGTCACATTGATTGTTATGTTGACAGCAGCTGTAAAAAAGATGGAGAGAGAAAGATGCTACTTAAAGCGGAGGTTCACCCTAAATTTGGACTTTATCTCAATCAAACTGCTAGACATTAACAGTAACTAATACGGCTCGCCGTCAACACTGCACAGTTGCCATCGCAACGGCCGGCGTCATAATGACCCGCCCCGTTGTGACGAGACACAACATGTTTCCTCACACTTGCAAAGTCACGTGACCGGCGAGATCTCGCGCGATTTGAGCACAGCGCGTACATCCCGGAAATATACAGTGATGGGCTTCAGGAGTGCCCACACACAAGATGGAAACGTACATCTCTTCGTTTTATAAAACTAAATTTTTCTGAAAAATCGGGACAATCGTTGCTGCAAAGACAGGACTGGTGAGTGTAACATTAGATATATTAACAGCGCCCGAATCACAGTAAAAAAAAAAAAAAAAAGTTTTTCCCGCAGAACCACCGCTTTAAATAATAAATAATTGCAACATAAATAACTAATGCAACAAAAGCTCCAGTAAGTTTTCAAGGCTAATGCTCTGTACACACGATCGGTCCATCCGATGAAAACGGACTGATGGATTTTTTCATCAGTTATCCGATAAAGCTGACTGATGATCAGTCATGCCTACACACCATCGTTAAAAAAAACGATCGTGTCAGAACACAGTGACGTAAAACACAACGACGTGCTGAAAAAAATGAAGTTCAATGTTTCCAAGTATGAGTCAACTTGATTCTGAGCATGCAGGGATTTTTAACCGATGGTTGTGCCTACCAACGATCGTTTTTTTGCTATCAGTTAGGAATCCATTGGTTAAATTTAAAACAAGTTGGCTTTTTTAACCGATAGCACCAACACACGATCAGTTTGGACCGATGAAAGCGGTCCATCAGACCATTCTCATCGGTTTAACCGATCGTGTGTACGCGGCATTAGTTTGGCCAAAATAAAAACAAAAACTGAAAAATCAGCACAATGGGCATAACTTACAGTAAGTAGAATGTGTCAATTTTGCTGATCTATAATTACATAGTTAGTCAGGTTGAAAAAAGACACAAGTCCACCCAAGTGAACCATAAAAAAACAAAAAAAAAAACAATAATAATATCATACAATCCCATATACCCAATTCTATACTGACAGTTGATCCAGAGGAAGGCGAACAACCCAAGCAGAGCATGATCCAATTTGCTACAGCAGGGCAAATAATGCCTTCCTGATCCCCCGAGAGGCAATCAGATATTCCAACTTTACCTATAAATGTTAGTACCCAGTTATATTATGTACATTTAGGAAAGAATCCAGGACTTTCTTAAAGCAATCTACTGAGATGTCTCTTGTTTTGAAATCCCCTATTGTCCACACACCCCCTCCTCCCCCTTTCCCGCCGCTGCCAAAATCTTCCAATGTTGTGGGGTTAATAGAGGTAAAGGACTGTCATTGGCCCTCATCTATGTTCTCAACTATGTCCTCCGTTTCCACACACCTTTTCCATTCTTAAAAGCTGTACCAAACTTTCTATAAACGAAACATAATCTATGAATGGAAGATTAGGTGGATGATTGAAAGGATCCCTCCCTTCATAAGTCCTGTTTCATTCATAGAAGCTGTAGTATGAATGGATAAGCTGGGCAGGCATAGTTGGACAATATTGATAACCTATGACAGCCCTTTAGTTCTATTAACCCCTGCTGCACTGGGAGATTATGACAGTAGGGGTTGGCATGAACAAAACAGGATTTTGCCCAACTGAAGCAACATCAGCACAAGGGACACACCCCACTGGCTGTACCTTATGTCCCTTGTGTCAAAACCAAAATAAAGACCAAAAGAAGATGAAAGCGACAGAGTAATGAGGGAGAGTGTGGATATTACATTGCTGGAGGAGGATGCTTTAGGAGGTAAGTGTGCCATATTGTACAAGTATTCTGTCCATATTTGCTCATTATAACTAGTGTTGCTCACGAATATTTGCATTGCGAATATTCGTTACGAATATTGCATATTCGAGTATTCGCGAATAAATCGAATATCGCGGTGTATTTTTTCAAATTTATTTTTAAAACAGATCACATCCTAGTGATCTCCATCGACCTCTAAAAGCATTGCTGGTATGATTAGAGACCCTGGGCCGAGTAGCTGAGGCGATCCTTTTATGTTGCCGAATATTCGCAATGCGAATATTTGTATTACGAATATTCGCGAATGCGTTCTCTGCCCTTCTGTGTTTTGTGTATAAAAAAATAAAAAATAAATAAAAAATTAGCTTTAGTTTAGTCATATAAGTTTGTGTAAGTAGAGTTAGTGTTTAGTGCCTATTAGTTTAGTAATCCAGGAAATGATCTCCGTTTTCGCGTGTTGACGAGAATTTCGCAATCAATTTCGCATTCGCACTAGTGAAATTTCGCTAATTTTTTTTTTGATAAAATATCACGAATATTCGATATTAACGAATATTCGCGAATACGTTCTCTGACCTTCTGTGTTTTGTGTATAAAAAAAAAAAAAATTAGCTTTAGTTTAGTCATATAAGTTTGTGTAAGTAGAATTAGTGTTTAGTGCCTATTAGTTTAGTAATCCAGGAAATGATCTCCGTTTTCGCGTGTTGACGAGAATTTCGCAATCAATTTCGCAATAGCACTATTTTGATAAAATATCACAAATATTCGATATTAACGAATATTCGCGAATA
Organism: Rana kukunoris; assembly: GCA_029574335.1. NCBI lineage: Eukaryota > Metazoa > Chordata > Amphibia > Anura > Ranidae > Rana > Rana kukunoris. The sequence continues at coordinate 512,614,548 of CM056051.1, read as the reverse complement.
TTCTTCTATATATTCGCGAAAGATCGCAAAATCGAATATGGCGTATTCCGCTCATCACTAATTATAACAAGAGCCCTCCCACCACTTTACTGGCCAACATAATGAAATAAATGATGCAGTCCTATCAGTAGGAATAACACAACAGTTTTTGTTTTTCTGAGTAACCAGTAGATCAATTGTTTCTCCATTTTCTGTAATAGGGTGACAACACTGTTTATTCTGCATTGAAGTTGCATGACACTGTTGCCACCATATGGATAAAAACTTCATAAAAGGACAGGATTACTTTATAGTGGTTCTAAAGTCTAAACATTTTTTTTTGTTTTAATACAATTCTTGCATTAAAGTAAAAAATGTTTAGACATTGATATTGGCTCCTCATTTCCCTTTTTACTTACCTAAACCCTCATGCGATCGCTGTGCACGATTGCAGCTCTTCTCTCCCCTCATTTCCAGGTCTCACTGGCCTTGCTGTGGCACCAGGGGATATTGGCTCCCGCTGCCAAGCATACACAAGTGCCACTTTCCATGGGGGCACTGCACATAGAAGAGGAGCCAGGAGCACCACTGGGGGACCAATATACAGCAGTAGAAATGAGGAATTACCTGGTATAGTTGTAATAGTAAATGATGTATCTGAAGTAGAGGAGGACACAATTGCTGTAGAAGATTCTGGTGATTGTTGTTGTGTTGATACACTAACAGATGTTTCTGAGGATGAAGTAGACGTTGGATCAGAAGTAGAAGAAGAAGTAACAATCGGTATTGATGGTTCTGAAGGTTGGGGTCCTGTTGTTGTAATAGTAAATGATGTAGCTGAAGTAGATGAGGAAACAGTTGCTGTAGAAGATTCTGGAGATTGTTGTTCTGTTGATACAGAAACAGATGTTTCTGAGGATGAAGTAGACGTTGGATCTGAAGTAGAAGAGGTAACAATCGGTGTCGATGGTTCTGAAGGTTGGGGTCCCGTTGATGTAATAGTAAATGATGTAGCTGAAGTAGATGAGGAAACTGTTGCTGTAGAAGATTCTGGAGATTGTTGTTCTGTTGAAACAGTAACAGATGTCTCTGAGGATGAAGTAGACGTTGGATCTAAAGTAGAAGAAGAGGTAACAAATGGTGTAGATGGTTCTGAAGGTTGGGGTGCTGTTGTAATAAATGATGTATCTGAAGTAGATGAGGAAACAGTTGCTGTCGAAGATTCTGGAGATTGTTGTTCTGTTGATTCAGTAACAGATGTCTCCGAGGATGATGTAGATGTTGGATTTGATATAGAAGAGGTATCAAATGGTGTAGATGGTTCTGAAGGTTGGGGCCCTGTTGTTGGAGTAATAGATGTATCTGTGGACAATGGATTTAAAGCAGAGGAGAAAACAATTGTTATAGAAGATATTAAAGATAATTGGGCTTCTGATGATAAAGCATTACTATCTCTAATCAATAGACATGTGAGTTTGTTTTCGTCCGAATTTCAGGTATTTTCATTATCGTTTTAACAAACGAACATGCAGAATCCAAAATCCGAAAGATCCGACTTAAAAAAAATGCTTTATTTTAATTTCCGTTGCTACAACAGTTCAATAGATAGGAGATTCGACATGACACTGACAATAGCAATCTGTGTCTATCGAATCTGCGGTCGAATGTACCTAACCTTGACTCTTAGTCCAAGATTATTCTACATAGAGAGAAAAGATTTGACATAGAGATAAAAGATTCAACATTATAGAGACAGTGTTGGGATAGAACATTTGACATGAACGATAAAGATTCAATGAAGCAGCAATAAACATACAAATGTCATTAAAGGCTTATGGTGTCTGTCGAAAGTTCTAAGAAGATTCGACAAGCAGCTAAACTGTACAATGCCGCAATCATACATTTACGGTCAGATGCTCGGCCCATAGGCTATAGAAGAATTCTAATGTTGGTTGACTAGTAATAATAATTTATCAATATAAATATTACTAGTGTCATACAACATTAGAATTCTTCTTTAGCTTGTAGGCGGAACAATCGACTGGGAATGCACGATTGCGGTGTCGTACAGTTTAGCTGCCCAGTCAAATCTTCTTAGAACATCCGGCAGACACCATAAGCCTTCAATGACAGATTCAACCTTAATTAATTCGGATTTTCAGAAGAATGCATTTCTTAACGAAACAAAATAAATAAAAACAAATTTTGACTGTAACTAAATAAATGTATTTTTCAGACGAAAAAATGAAATATTTCAGTGTGCACGTCTACTAATCAAAGATATAAATGTTCTATCATAAGTTAAATCTTGATGGATTGTAGCGACTTGACCTGAAATAAAACTAGAAAGTGAACACATGAGATGACTTAATAGTAAATACATTAAAAATCTTTACCAAAAACAGCTTCCTGCATTTGGGTTGTAACATAGGTAAGTTAGACATGTGCAGACTGGAATATTTCGTTTTATTTTTTCGTTTGGAAAATAAATGTATTTAGTTACACCCGAAAATCATTTTGATTTATTTCGTTTTTCGTTGGGGAATAGCTTTTGTCCGAAAATCCAATAATATTTGGTTTCTGTTGAATGGTCAAAAGAATATTCAACGGAACTTCGAACCTTTACGTCGAGTCGTACATTTCCGGTTGAATATTCCGCCTACAAGAATTCTAATGTTGTATGACTAGTAATAATGTCGAATCTATTTTCTCATAAATCGAAATCTATTCTCTGTAATGTCGAATCTATTATTTCTATAGTGTCGAATCTTTTCTCTATAATGTCGAATCTTTTTTTCTATGATGTCAAATCTTTTCTCTATAATGTTGAATCTCTCTATATCGAATTTTTACCGCAACGAAAACGAACATAAAGCATTTTTTATGTCGGATCTTTCGGTTTTCGTTTGTTAAAACGATAACGAAAAAAAAAGATTTTTGGACGAAAATGCATTCTGACGAAAACTAATGCACATGTCTAAAGTTTACCTTTTGGCTCTCGCTTGAGAAACTGTTTTGTCTCCCTCCCTCGTTATTTTAAGACACATGACCACTGGCATAATACTAATCTCAGAGTACAATTATAATGAATCCAATTAAAGTAACATACAGTAGTTCACCATTTCTGTATATTTTTTCTAAGGAAATATTCCTGCAACCAGTCAGTATGTGTCAGTATGTGTTGGGGTAGTTCAGGGAAAGTTGTCAGTCTGTGTGGGACAGTTAATTGCTATATTGTGTTACATTGCAAAACAATGTGTGGGATTTCAGTTTGGTGGGCTTGACTCATAAAAAACAATTCCCCTCTTCCTGTATTCACAGTATAAAGACCCACCAGTTCTTTTTATTGCCAACATTTTGTGTGTATGTAACCCTAGTAAGCCTAGTACACAGTATAATTTTTTTTTTCAACCCAGCTCAGGTTGAAGCCATTATATTAACAATCCGATGTTAGTACATCAATATCCCCTGCTGTTCCATTGTGTTTTGAAAGGGGGGCAGCGCCCCACCAGAACACTCTGGTTAGTCATTGGCTAAGACTGCTAATCAGGAGAAAGTTGGCTGATGGTTTTTCAGCATGCTCGTCTGTCAGAAGCTAATCGGCTTTTGTTGGATGGGATGCCAGATGTTGGCTGTTTTTTTTTTAACCGGCCGATGTCGCCCCGGCATTCAGCCCGTGTGTACTAGGCTTGAGTGTGTGCAGCAAACACCTGTTGCTGACATGTTTGTCTTTTGTTTGCTCTTGGTTTAAAGAACATCATTGTATACTAGAGATGTGCACTTCGTTTTGTTTCAAATACAAATTTTGACAAATATTTGGTTATTTGTAGATTCGGATGAATCTGAATCTCCGAATGAGATAGTAAGGAATAGTAACGAATTTTGTTAAAATCCGTTAAAATTTGTTTATTTGTTATCTAATGAACGCCAACTTTTCAGAAAGATTCAAATTCAAATAGGTCAGAAAATGATCAACCAATGTGTGAAAAAATAGCTGTTTTTTAATCAATAGGCCAGGAAGCCGGCCGCCCGCATCCTTAACAACCATGAGTAGGCTAATCCACTGACAGTTGAATGGAAACAATTGCCTGGAAACAATTTTTATTTTTTAAAACAACCCCCCCCCCAGTCACCTGGCTACATTACACGGTGGCACTGCCTCCTTCTGACGTCACGTGACCTCAGAAAGGGGTAGTGACACTGGGTGACGTAGCCGGTTGGCCCGGCCCCTTGCCTATAGAAGAACTGTCAAAGCTCAGATTGGGCAGTCGGTGGAAGGCCTCCCAGGAGGCGGAGCTTTTTTATTTTTTTCTATTTTGCGGGTCCAACAGGCGTTGTGATTGACTATAGATTTGCATCACAGGACCCAATTTTTTTTTTTAAAGGACTTGTAAAAAACTGTTTATTGTGGTTATTACTCTGACACTATACTCATTCACATGGGGGGCCGGGATCTTCTAGATTCCGATAAGCCCCCACCCACAGATACTGATAACCACAGCCTAGGGTTGTCCGGAAGAGGCCCTTGTCCCCATCAACAGACAAAGTGCTTTGGGTTCCGGGGCGCAAAGCACCCACCCCCCTATGTTGAGGACATGTGGTTTGGTATGGTTCAGGCTCGCTCACCCCCATTCCTGACCTGCAGGGCTGCATGCTGGGATAAGGGTCTAGCATGCATTTTAGGGGGACCCTTAGCCGTTTTTTGGGGGGGGATAGGGTTCCCCTTAAAATCCACAACAGACCATGAGGCCCTGTACACACAATCAGACATGTCCAAGTAAACATGTCCGACGGACCGTTTTCATCGGACAAGGCTGAATTGTCTGTTGGTCTGATGTGCGTACACACCATCGGACCAAAATCCCCTTGGACCAGAATGTGGTGACGTAGAACACAACGATGTGATGAAAAAACGAAGTTCAATGCTTCCAAGCATGCGTCAACTTGATTCTGCGCATGCGGGGGATTTTGGTCCGGTGGTTTGTTTACTAACCATCGAACCTGTCCGATGGACAGGTTTCCAGCGGACATGTTTTCAAGCATGTTTGGACATTTTTGGCTGCTGGAAAACTGTCCGATAGGCCGTACACACGATCGAACTTGTCTGCTGAAACTGGTCTGCGGACCAGTTTCAGTGGACATGTTCGATCGTGTGTACGCAGCCTAAGAGCTTGGTATGGTACCTCATAGAAGCTGTAGTATGAATGGAGAAGCTGGGCAGGCATAATTGGGAAATTTTAATTTTATTAATCCCTGCTGCACAAGGAGATTATGAGAGTAGGGGTTGGCATGAACAAATTACGATTTTGACTAACAGAAGCAACATCAACACAAGGGACACACACTACTGGCTGTACATTACGTCCCGTGTTTCAAAACCAAGAAAAATATCAAAAGAAGATGACAGCAACAGAGCAATGAGGGAGAGTGTGGATATTACATTGCTGGAGGAGGATGCTTTAGGAGGTAAGTGTGCTATATTGTACAAGTAAGAAAAAAGAATGGAGGGCGCACCGACCTAGTGTGATACTGTTACACAATTTTTATTAAAAATGCTAAAATCAATGGTTATACTCACAAAATGAGTTAGAAACAAGCTTTAAAAGACAATCCAACAGCGCCAGCAGAACAGGACGGTTGCTTCAGTCTAAAAAGGTATCTGACCGATAATCAGGCTAGGCTTACGTTTCGGGGGCGTACCCCTTTCCTCAGAGCCCCGGTGGTCTGTGCTGCTCCCTCACTATGCAGCTTGTCAGAATATATACACACACACATATACACAGAGAGGTGAAAAGAGCATGTGCTAGAGGGTCACAGGTCACTCCGCCCACAGGGAGGCAAAGCTCCCCCCATTTCAAAATTAACCCTTGGATGTACGATCCCTATATATTACAGACTTTGCATGTTCTTACCGATGGGTATCCCATAATCCAAAGATTTGCCAATTTTGAAGGGAAGGGGGATGAGGGTGTATGGAGAAATACATCCATTGTCAGGTGTCAGAGGTGTTATCCTTGAAGGTGCACATACCTTACATATCCTGAGGCAGTGCCCTCCTTCCCTTCACATTTCTTTATCCCAAAGTCATCCACATGGGCTGGAACGCACGCCACCTATTCTGAAGTGGCTGCGTTCCAGCACTACACTGCCTCGGGCATCGTCATCTTCTCTGCGCATGCGCGTACCACACGACCGCGCGACGTGCGTCACGCCGCCCACGGCGCCGACTCGTAGGAAGCGAGTGCGCTCCAGCATCGCAAACAGGATGCAGGTGAATGCGTTCCAGCATCACCATAGGGTGGAAGCGTCACATCCGCCCCTGTGACATTTTTCCTGTTTTTGCGGGGGATAGAGTTGCAAAGCGGTACTCCCTCTAGTGGCGGGAGGCCAGAATGGGGCTTCTAAATGAGAGACCAAAGGCTTCTCAGCACATGCCCTTGCTCCCAAATAGTCATGAAAAAAATATATATATATAATAAAATATAAACATAAATGTAATCATAAATATAGATATCATCATTATTATCATTGTCCGTGGAATTAGTGTCAGCGTCTGCATGGGTAGACACACACCTGCTCCTACATGAAATGGATGAGCTGGACCAGATGCCATTTTATTAATGTCATCTATAGTTATAGGTGAATATCAAACATGAGCTCGCTCAAATACATAATAAAATAAAAGAGTTAATTAATTAAAATTTTGATTTAAAGATAAAAACTACTTGAAGCGATAGTCCATAGGTCCAGTGTATGTTACAGCACAAAGTACGCATATACCCATATATACACACGTGCATATAGATGTAACATGCACATGCATATCCATAGATACACACGTACATAAACCGCAAAAAATGAGTAAAATTGGATTAAAAGACACTCCCTTTAAAACAATACCCAGAATATAAACACCCACCCACACATACATACATATACAATGTATGAGAGACATGTTAGCGGCACAGCCGGCAGACTATATATTCATTTGCTCGCTCTCATATCTATCCAAACATAGACAGTGTAGAATGCCCATGCATATGCTGACGTCCAAATGGACTACATGTGTATACAAACAAATGCATAAGTTAAATGCCAACCCTGCCCGCCTAGCTATCCCAGCCCTGGCACCATGGCTGGTGTATACTAGCTTGCAGCCCCCTACTACATGTTATCCTAGGTGGCGGCAGACAGGCTGAAACTTATTCTGTGAGGGAACTACCACCTAATATCTACATATAGTACAATACAATGGGTAATTTAGATTGTTACTTCCTCCCTCTATGGCTTCTTTGAAGCCTCCCCAACCATATAGTACGGTTATCTACGAGATATTCAAATTTAATTATTTATTTCTATTTTGTTTTTTGCTTTTTACTTATGTGATGGTGTGTAATTCTATCTCTTCATTTAACCCTTTCGGAACCATAGTTCCAAGGGTGAAAATCCAAAAGGCCTCTCTTTTACAAAGAATTTGGTATTTTTTGCCGCTATCCAGATTGTTTTGAATGGCCTCTATACCAAACACTCTAAGGCCTTCCACTCCACCATCATGAACTTCCTTAAAGTGTCTTGGTATTGACCCCTTTTCCTTTTTTGTTGCAATGCTGCTCCTATGCTCGTTCATCCTAGTTCTTTTTTTTTTTTTTAAATATATTTTTATTGAAAGAAATGTCATACAAAGTATGAAAACAGGCAATTTGTACAATTTTGTTTTTTGAAACGTCATACAACAGATGAAGAAAAGAATAAACAGCACTGTAGGATCACTTGTCGTTACAGAAGATGAAAATCATGGGCGTGTGTGTAATCCACGGGGGAAACAGTCACTATAAATGGGATACATACAGATTGATAGAGAGGTACACTAAATGGATCCGTAACTTTAGAGTGACCCTAGTGATCAGTGCTTAGGATAAGAGAACCTATGTATAACTGATGATGAGAATCATAGGAGCAGAAGAACATAACAAAAACTAAAATGGGAGGGGGGGGGGGGGGGGGGGGAAGTGTACCACTCTAACACAATATTGTCACAACAGTAGGTGGTGAGGCCATGGAAATGGCGTAGAAGAAAGAGAAAGCGGCTGGTTCTTTGTCAGAACAAGAAACTGGAGTGACCAGGGGAGAGTAACCAAAAGGAGAGGGCACGGAGGGGCATGGTGGGTGATCCCCTAATGTCTCTGGGGAGGTGGAGAGTCTGTTCTCCTGGGGTCGTTTGGTAGAAGAGAGCTGGGCTGGAGGGAGGCGGACAGGCAGGGGTGGGGGGACGAGTTATGAAATATGAACGACAGCTTCTCAAAATTTTCCCTGTCCATAGGAGATAATGCCGAGGTGATGAAGAGTCCCCATCTGTGATAAAAGCGTGTCTTCGTCCGCTCATGGGTTAAGTCCGCATTCAGTCTATCTGTGTAAAGCAGTTTCATCAGATCGTTTTGAAGTTGGGAGGTGGTCGGGCTAATGTTGGTTATCCAGTTCCTGAGGATGGATCTTCTGGCGAGCAGAAGGCAAATCAAGATCCAGTCTTTGCCGAGGGGGGGCGAAAGTAGTGACCACGGGAGCAGGTGGGGGTCCCAGTGACCGAAAATGAGGAGTAGGGGATCCTTGGGCAGCTTTAGCAAAGTCACTTTAAAGATGTAAGAGAGGACATGGTCCCAGAAAGCAGATATGAAAGAACAAGACCAAAAGCGATGGGTCAGGGAGGGCTTGGTGTGATGGCACAGGGGGCATTCCGGCGGCGTATGGGTTTGATTCCCATATGTGAAGGGGATGTGGGCCCGGTGTACGATTTTTAGTTGCGTTTCCCTCCATATTTCGTTGGGGAGCAGTTTGTGGACGGTGTTGAGCCCATGGAGGAGCTTCTGCACAATCTCGGGGTCTGGAAAGTCCTTGGACCAGTTGGCAACGGATGATTTCTCCAGGGGGGAGGTAGTTTTTAGAAGGAGAGGTAGATAGATGTCCGAAATTTTGTAGGAGTTTAGTGCAAGAAGGGAGTCGATGAATGATGTTTTAAATCTCTTGTTGTCCTCTCTGCAGGCCGTTTTCAGAAAGCTTACACATTGCCCATAGTGGAAAACGTGGGATGCTGGTAGTGAGAACTTGACGGCCAGGGGTTTAAAGCCAATGGGGCGACCAGTTTGCGGGTCACAAAGTGAGTAGAAGTTTTCAAGACCCTTTTGCTTCCAGATGAGGTAGGAGGGGTTGTCCAGGCCAGGGAGGAAATTTGGGTTTCCCCGAATAGGAAGGTGGCGAGAGATAAAAGGGGATAATCTGAGGCTTTTCCTGATTTCTCTCCAAGCGATGACTGTGTCGCGTATTAAGAGGTTGTGTTGGAGAGGAGGAGGGATAGATTTCCACTGGCAGTGGAGGAGGGAGGCCAAGGAAAGGGGGTGGACCATAGCTGTTTCCAAGGGGAAGTTGGAGTACCGAGAGGCTTCGGCCACCCAGTCCATGCCAGTTCTCAACAAGCAAGCTAGGTTGTACGTCCTGACATTGGGCAATGCGATACCCCCCTCGCGCCTGGGAAGATACAGTTTGGTGAAGGCTATTCGCGGCCGCCTGCCTCGCCACAGGAATTTAGAAATTGCTGAATTAAGAATCTTAACATCTTTATGCCGTAGAAGCAGGGGAATTGTCTGAAGCGGGTATAGCAGGCGGGCGAAGCTGACCATCTTAACCAGGTGGCACCTTCCCAGGAGCGAGAGAGGCAGATCCATCCAGTTAACCAATTCTTGGGAGATCTTCGTGAGTAGGGGGGGATAGTTGAGGTGGTAAAGAGAAGAGGGTAGTTTCCCTATCTTGATGCCTAAGTATGTGATATGTGTCTTTGCAACAGTAAATATTGACGTCTGAGTCCAGGGGGGGGAGCGGGTCGGACCTATGGGGAGAATTTCACTTTTGCCGTAGTTTATACGCAACCCCGAGCACAGCCTGAATACGTCGAAAGTCGTTTTTATTGTGGACATGTCACTGGAGGGGTTGGCAGTAAAGATAAGGACATCGTCAGCGAAGAGGGACGTGCGTAGTTCATGGTCCCCTATCTTGATGCCATGTAGAGGGGCAGCTTGGGTCAGGTACCTAGACAGTGGTTCCAGGGCAATATTAAAGAGAAGGGGGGAGAGGGGGCAGCCCTGTCGCGTTCCTTTATGGAGGCGGAATTCGTCCGACAGGAGGCCTGCCGCTACCAATTTAGCTGCCGGGGCGGAATACATGGCCTTGATAAGGTGGGCGAAGGGACCGGAGAAGCCCATTTTATCCATAACTAGGGATAGCCATTCGAAACTTACATTATCAAATGCTTTTTCTGCATCTAGAGTGATAATGGCTAGGTCATCTTTTGGGTTGCACCTCGCATATTTCAGAGCCATCATCACCTTCCTGATGTTCATGGTGGCCGTCCTGCCCTTAACGAAACCCGATTGGGCAGGGTGTATCAGGGAGGGTATGATGGCGGCTAGTCTGGTGGCTACAATTTTGGAGAGGATTTTGACATCAATATTTAAGAGAGAAATTGGCCTATATGATCCGGGTTCTAGGGGGTCTTTCCTTTTTTTTCCAGGAGTTTAATTGTGGCTTGGTGTCCCGTGGGTAGGTAGGGGCCACCCGACCATATATGTTGATAAACTTCGTGGAGGGTGGGGGTCAGAATTGAGTGGAACGCTTTGTAGAATTCCCCGGTGAAGCCGTCTGGGCCAGGGGCTTTGGATGGAGCGAGGTTTTTGATTACCGAGAGAACTTCGGCGTGTGATATGGGAGCGTTGAGGGCTTCGAGTTGGGAATGAGAGATGCGGTCCAGGGACGTTTTCTGAAGGAAGGTAAGGGCAGTTGGGACGTCAATGGGGTCAGGGGCGTAGAGGGAGGTGTAGAAGTGGAGCATAGCCTCGTTTATACCCTTTTGTGTATGTTGCACCGAGCCATACTGGTCTTTAAGGGAGGCAATGTGGGTTGGGCGGTTTGGGCCCTTACATAGCCTAGATAGTAATTTGCCTGCTTTGTTGCCAAATTTGTGGAGAGATGCATCTAGTCGAGCCGTTTTAGTTTGCTCGAGGGTCGTAGCCCATGCGTCGAAGGACTGTTTGGCTGTGAGCCAGGTCTTCCTGTTGGCCGGGCTGTCATCACTATAAAGGGACCTTTGGGCGCAATGCAGTTGTGTACTGGCCAATTTGTAGTTTCTAAGGGCGTTTTTTTTGAAGGAAGCTGCATAGGAGATTATAGAGCCCCTAAGAACTGCTTTGCCCGCTTCCCAAAGGAGGTTGGGATTATCGGAGTGTGTCGCGTTGGTTGATACATAGTCAGACCAAACCTTTGTTATGTGGTCCTGGAAATCCGAGTTGTTGTGAAGGTAGGATGGGAAGCGCCATAGTTTGAGATTCGTGTGCAAGTCGGGGATATCGATCGCGATTGATACCGGCGCATGGTCCGATATCACAATGTCATGTATGTCGGTGTTAGAGATCATAGGGATGAGGGCGTCGGAGCAGAACAGGTAGTCCAGTCTAGAGAATACTTTGTGAGGGTTAGAGTAAAAGGTGAAGTCCCTGTCCGCCGGGTGGTGGAGGCGCCATATGTCGTGGAGGTGGAGGGAGTCTATTGTGGATGCCAACAGGGTCTGGCCATTGGCAGTTGAGGGGGACCGATGATGCCGGGGCATAGATCTGTCATCCGTCAGGTACATAACAGAATTAAGGTCCCAGCCTAACAGATGTGGAAGTGACGGATTGCGCAGGATCCAAGTCGAGAGGTTGCCGAAGAATGTATTAGTGGGGTTGTTAGGTGCATAAACATTAGTGAGTATCAGGGCCCTGGTCCCCAATTGGACCTGAGCAGATACGAAACGACCCTCGGGGTCCGTGTCAATAGAGATGACTTTGCATGGGAGGTTCTTGTTGATAAGTATCAAAACTCCCGCTCTGCGACCATTAGAGTCCGAGCCGAGAACCGTGCCCACCCAAAGTTTCCTCATGCGCTGAAAATCAGGAGCTGATAGGTGGGTTTCCTGAAGGAGGGCAATATCGGTTTTGAGACGTTTAAGATGGCGCAAGATTTTCATTCTCTTATTGGGGGAGCGGAGCCCTTTTACGTTCCAAGAGACTATTTTCATGCTGGGAGGGTCTTAGGGAGGATATGTGCCGGTGTAGGATCAGAAGTGCTAATAGGTAAACTATGGTGAGAGAGCAGTCCGCATGTGAGGGGCCTGAGGCCACAGTCCACTGGGTCCGTGAGTAGTATTATAGTAGGTGCATGAGTGGTGTACAAAAGAGAGAGAGGCGAGGATGGGAAGGAGAGGGGGGGGTGATCAAAAACACTAACTGAAAAATCACAACCAAGGAACTTCACTTTTTTCCGCATGGAGCCACTGAGGAAGCCAACTCCCAGCGCAGAACTCTAAGAGCCGCCATAGTACCCGTGTCGACCAGATATGAGTAGGAGGCAAAATGAGTCTAGCGCGGGGTGAAAGAAGTCCAAGCAGAGACTCCAGGGGGAAAAAGACCAAATAGCATATGACAGGTAACATGTGACATGTGGCAGCCTGAGCGACAAAAATCAACAATTCAAAGATACAGAAAAAAAAAAAAAAAAAAAAACTTCAAGAAGTAGCATAGTGAAAATAAAATACAAAGAGAATAAATGAAATGTTCCAGCCTACCGGGAATCTAGGCAGTCGAGGGGAGAGAGGGTGTGGAGCTGGAGTAGGGGCGGAACCTGGGGTGACCCAGATCAGTTAAGCAAGGATGCCGGTGGAGGGGCCGTAGAGCAAGGTTGGCTTGTAGGGTCGTCAATAGGGAGAACGTTGTTGATGGTCAGGTCCAGAGGCTCTGAACCTCTTTGGAGAGTCTTTGCGTGGGCTCCTATGTTCCAAGACACGGTTGGTAGGGGTCACTCTGGTGGAAGGACTGGTTTGAATGCTCGGGTGATGAGATCGCAGGAAGGCTTCCGCTGCAGATGGTTCGTGGAAGGAGATCTGTTCGCCGTTAGGAGCCTGGAGTCGGAGGATAGCTGGGAACGCCAGGGAGAATTTGACTTGTTGCCGATGGAGCTCTGAGCAGATGTGTTGAAAAGCCTTCCTCTTCTTAGAGACCTCGACAGAGTAGTCCGCAAAAATCAGGATTTTCATGCCGTCGACCTGAAGAGACCTGGACTGTCAGAATTTCTGCAGGATGAGAGCCTTCTCTGAGTAGTTCAGGTACTTGGCTATGACGGGGCGGGGTGTCTTGCGCTCAGAGTTAAAAAGTCCCATGCGATGGGCGCGTTCAACTGTGCAGGGGCCTGGGAGGCCTAGGGCTTCAGGAATGCGATTCGAGCAGAGCTCTGAGAGTGCCGAGGGTTGCAGCGACTCTGGGACGCCCACGAAACGCAGATTACTCCGCCTTGATCTATTCTCCAAATCATCGAGTTTATCAAGTATATATTTGTTTGTCTTGTCCTGGGCCTGTTCTGTGGCTTGAGACTGGTATAGTTCTTCCTCAATATTAGAAATGCGATGTTCTGCCTCATTAAGTCTGGATTGGTGCTCCCCTAGCTGGGTCTGGATCTTCTGCATGCCTGCACAGATGGCTTTCTCCACAGAGGCAGAGATCATGGGGGACAGTAATGCTGCTACTGCCTGAGCTATCAGCTCAATGCTGCTGGGGTCCTCTGCATGTGGAGGGGCTGGTGGAGCAGGGGCAGTCTGTGGGGAAGGAGGGGGGGCCGAAGCGCCGCTTACCTCCATCGCTGGAGCTGCATCCGCGGCCTGTTCCGGGAAGGTCGAAGCCGGGGCCTCGATTTGCGGCTGCCCCGTTCGCGCCGCGACGGCCGCGTACGACCGCTGGCCGTTTTTCTCCAGGAATTTGTCCATCTCCTGTCGGGGAAGAGAGGCGGATGGTAATGGCGGTAATCTACTGCGGGTCTGCCGAATTTTATGCAGATTTAGAGAGTCTGGCTGCGGGAGCTGATGTGAGGGTCAGCTACTGCATTCGGCGCCGGAACCGGAAGTTCATCCTAGTTCTTAATTGGCGTGATGTTCGTCCTACATACAGTAGACCACATGGACATAGGATGCCATATATAACGTATGAAGTTCCACAATTAATGAATTGTTTGATCGTGTGACATCTTCCATCTGTACCAGTAATATCTCTTTTCCTATGGTGCATATGTGTACAGTTGCCACAACTGCTTACGCCACATCTATAACTTCCTTTTTGATCGAAAATTGTGGTCCAGGGCCCTTTCAATCTTTCTCCTTTGTTCATTTTCTTTACTCTACTAGGAGCAATCATACTTCTCAAGTCTTTGGGCCTTCTAAAGACCAAATTAGGACGAGACGAGATACATGTCTCTAGAAATGGATCGGCAGCCAGAATCTTCCAGTTCTTCTGGAAGATTTTATGTATGGTCGGGGCCCTATTGTTATACCTAGTGCAGAACCGTACTGTAGAGATTTCTTTTTCTGCATAGCTCTTGATTTTGTCGCTTTTTGGTGCATCCTCATTATAGAGCTGGAGATATTTTTGAAAGGCTTCCTCTATATGTGCCTGCCCATATCCCTTTTCTTTAAATTTCTCTCTCAGGATCTGACTTTGTTCTTCGTAATCTTTCTTCTGGGTGCAGGTTCGCTTCAAACGACAGAACTGGCCAAATGGAACGTTTTTAATCCATCTTGGGTGGTGCTGGCTCGATGCATGCAGGTATGAATTTCCTGCACTGGGTTTGAAATGGGTTCTTGAGGTGATCTTACCACTGTCATCAGCCCTCAATTCCAAATCTAGAAACACTAATGATTCTTTATCTACTACATGTGTAAATGAAATGCCAAACGGATTATTCTCGCAGTGTGTCAGGAAACCCTCTAGATCTTCATCACTGCCATTCCATATGATAAGAATATCATCGATGTATCGTGCATACAGGACCAGGTGTTTTCCAAAAGGGTTGTTGTGCCAAATGGATTTATATTCCCAGTAACCCATAAAAAGGTTCGCATAGCTGGGAGCGAACCTGGCCCCCATAGCGGTACCTCTTATCTGTCGGTAGAAGCAATCCAAGAAGGAGAAATAGTTGTGGGTCAAAGTATACTCTATACAATTTTGGATAAATTGTGCTTGCCGCGGGCTAAATTGATGAGCCTCCGCCAAGTAGTATTCAATGGCTCTGAGTCCAAATTCATGTTGTATACATGTATACAACGATGCCACATCAAGTGATAGCCATCTGTATCCTTTTTCCCACTTGTAGGGGTTCAGTATTTCCAGGGCATGGCTCGAGTCCTTGATGTAAGATGGAAGACTCGTCACTAGGGGTTGCAGGAAGTAGTCTATATAGCTGCCCAAATTGCTGGACAGACTGTCGATCCCTGCAATAATCGGGCGACCTGGTGGTCTCTCTAGGTTTTTATGTATTTTGGGAATATGATAGAAATGTGGGACTACCGGGTGTTTGGAATACAGGAATTGGATTTCACTTTTTGTCAAGATCTTATCCGCCACCGCTTTTTCCAATAGGTTCTTAAGTTCCTTATTATAGGCCATCGTTGGATCCCAGAAGAGTCTTTCGTACGTGGTGGTATCTCCAATCAACCTATGGGCTTCTTCCAGGTACTGCTCTTTGTCCTGTACTACTAGGCCTCCACCTTTATCAGCTTTTCTTATTATAATTTCTGAGTTATTCTTCAAGCTGTTCAAGGGTGCCTCGAGGTCTATGTTCGAGCTATTTTTGATTTTTAGACTCCTTTTCCCACAGATCTTTCTAAATTCTCTCAAGACAACCTCATAAAATGTAGATATGAAGTTGCCCTTGTTCCAATGAGGGTAGAAACTTGATTTGGCCCTAAAATTGGTGCCAATTATTGGCTCCTCACCTGCTGGAACTGGAGGTTCGTTTGTTGTTTCTATCCCTCCTTCACCATATAGTTCCTCCAATATTTCTAACATATCTTTATCCATTGACTCTTCATCACATAGTGTAGTGGTTTCGTCTTGGTCCTCGCTTAACGCTCCATTTATTTCTTTTAGCCTAAAGAACCGTTTCACTGTAAGGTTGCGTATGAACTTATTTAGGTCGATGAATAGTTCAAAGAGGTTGGGAGGACTTTCTGGAGCAAAGTTTAGGCCTCTTCTCAGCAATTTGAGTTCCTCCTCTTTAAGGATACATTTTGATAAATTAAATATTCTAATGGTGGAGTGATTTTCTACCTCTTCTGTTCTCTTCTTAGATTTCTTCCCTCCCCTCTGGCCTCTTCTCGTGGATTTCTCAGTCTCCGAGTGTTCGGGGGGGAACAGATGGACCTGGTTGATGGATTCTTCTGAGCTGCGAGTCCTATTCTCCCCGCAGCTCCTTTCCCAAAAAAAGAAGACGTATTATCATCTTTACTAATGTTTAATGCTTTGGATTTGCATCCTCCTATGTTGCTCCCACTTGTGGATTCTGTCGGTATTTCATTTGGTGTTGGTTCTATTTGGGGTATCTCAACCGAAGTCGTAGTACCTTCATGTATTGGTGGGTTACTAGTTTCTGAAGAGTCGTCTATTTTGGATTCTTCTTCATTACCTATATTCATCTCTACTTGGACTCTTTTCTGTGTTAATGAGGGAGGGAAATCATCTTGTACTTGTGATCTAAGGGATTGATTATAAGAAATGCCTTCATTGCTTATATCTCTATTTTTATTTGTATTTGAGTCTTTGTTTGTGTTTTTGTGTCTATATTTCTGTTTATTTTTGTTGTTATTATAGCGCCGTTTAGTCCTATTCTCATAGTTTTTATTTTTATTATTATTTTTATAGTGTTGATTCTTAGAGTTTCGATTTCCTAGCTCTTCCGAAGGACTTGGATCCCTTCTTGTTATTAGTTTATTTGTCTCTTCACCCATAGGTGGTGGATTTTGTTCTCTTTTCCAATTGAATTCACATCCTGACAGATAATCTTGTCTGTCCCTTTCAAATTTTCCTGATTTACGAACTATTAGATCTGCTTCAAATTCCATAGTTTGCTCATTTATACTGGTATCCCATCCCGAAAACCCTTCTATATCAGTATAGGCAGCCAAAGCTTCCTGTAAAACACTAATATCTAATTTAATATTCTCCATATTTCTCTCCCTTTGTTTTATAATCGTCTCTAACCACGTTCTATTATACACACGCATCTTTGTGACCCAATCCAGATGTAAATCCTCATCTAAAAAGTTACATACTTTGTTGAGCCTAAGCCCCCTAGGGATTCTATTTACTTCTAAATATTTTTGTAACAAAATAATATCCCACCATTGTGTCATCTCATCTTCTAACAGATGTTTCAGTTTGTAAAATGTAGATATCATATTTTCTTTTCTTACTGATGCAATGTCAATGTCATCGTCTTGTTCTTCTGGTTGTTGTTGTTCATAATTATCAATGCTGTTCAGGAAGCCTTTTGCTAGTGATGCTCTCCTTAGCTGTCTTTCTTCTATAGACAGTACCATATTTAGATTAGACCTGAATGCACTTTCTTAGGTCCTTGGTACCTTAGTTCGAATTAGTTCCTCATGTTAGAAATACCTAGCAGCTGGAGTCCCCAAACGGAAGAGAGAAAATGGCAAAACTATATAAATCTCCTGCGCTCCGGTATTTCTTGCTTATGGGGACATACTATTCAATTGTACAGTGTCTTTCCAGAGTCTTGCAGCCCTCCTTAGAATCGTGGGAATTCAAAGGAACTAAAAAAGAAAAAAGAATGGAGGGCGCACCGACCTAGTGTGATACTGTTACACAATTTTTATTAAAAATGCTAAAATCAATGGTTATACTCACAAAATGAGTTAGAAACAAGGTTTAAAAGACAATCCAACAGCGCCAGCAGAACAGGACGGTTGCTTCAGTCTAAAAAGGTATCTGACCGATAATCAGGCTAGGCTTACGTTTCGGGCGGGGGGCGTACCCCTTCCTCAGAGCCCGGTGGTCTGTGCTGCTCCCTCACTATGCAGCTTGTCAGAATATATACAACACACAATATACACAGAGAGGTGAAAAGAGCATGTGCTAGAGGGTCACAGGTCACTCCGCCCACAGGGAGGCAAAGCTCCCCCCATTTCAAAATTAACCCTTGGATGTACGATCCCTATATATTACAGACTTTGCATGTTCTTACCGATGGGTATCCCATAATCCAAAGATTTGCCAATTTTGAAGGGAAGGGGGATGGTGTAGAGAAATACATCCATTGTCAGGTGTCAGAGGTGTTATCCTTGAAGGTGCACATATTACATCATTGAGGCAGTGCCCTCCTTCCCTTCACATTTCTTTATCCCAAAGTCATCCACATGGGCTGGAACGCACGCCACCTATTCTGAAGTGGCTGCGTTCCAGCACTACACTGCCTCGGGCATCGTCATCTTCTCTGCGCATGCGCGTACCACACGACCGCGCGACGCACGGCGCATTGTACAAGTATTCTGTCCATACTTGTTCATTATAACAAGAGCCCTCCCACCACATTACTGGCCAATATAAGAAATGACACAAATGATGCCATCCTATCAGTAAGAATAACACAGCAAATTGTGTTTTTCTGAGTCACCTGTAAAATAGTTATATTATCTGTTAATCTTACCAGTAGATCAATTGTTTCTCCATTTTCTAATAGGGTGACAACACTGTTCATTATGCATTGAAATTGCATGACACTGTTGCCACCATATGGATATAAACATCATAAAAGGACTTTGACTACCTATATTGTGGCAGGATTACTTTAAATTGGTTCTAAAGTCTAAATGTTTTTTTTATTTTAGATTTTAGTACATTCCTTGCATTAAGGTAAAAAAATATTTAGGCATTGATTTTGGCTCCTCATTCCCCTTTTACCTCCCTAAACCCTCATTTGATCCATCGCTGTGCACGTTTGCAGCTCGTCTCTTCCCTCATTCCCATGTCTCACTGGCCTTGCTGTGGCACCAGGGGCCATTGACTCCCTCTGCTGTCAATAAAAGACAGTGATAATGGAGAAGGGGTCCCGCTCTCTGTGTCAATGCACGCGGCAGCGGGGTCGGGAGCGAGCATACAAAAGCGCCACTTTCCATGGGGGCACTGCACATAGAGGAGGAGCCAGAAGCGCCACTGGGGGACCAATATACAGCAGTAGAATTTAGGAATTACCTGGTACAGTGAAAGGTGTTGTGCTTACTGAAGATAAAGCGCCGACTGTAATAGAAAATGATGTATCTGAGGTAGATGAGGAAACAGTTGCTGTAGAAGATTCTGGAGATTTTTGTTCTGTTGATTCAGTAACAGATGTCTCTGAGGATGAAGTAGATGTTGTATCTGAAGTAGAAGAGGTAACAATCGGTGTAGATGGTTCTAAAGGTTCGGGCCTTGTTGTTGTAATAGAAAATGATGTATCTGAAGTAGATGAGGAAACAGTTGCTGTAGAAGATTCTGGAGATTCTTGTTCTGTTGATTCAGTAACAGATATCTCTGAGGATGAAGTAGATGTTGGATTTGATATAGAAGAGATATCAATTGGTGTAGATGGTTCTGAAGGTTCGGGCCCTGTTGTTGGAGTGATAGATGTTTCTGTGGACAATGGCTCTGTAGCAGAGGAGAAATCAATTGTTATAGAAGATGTTAAAGATAATTGGGCTTCTGATGGTGAAGCATTACTATCTCTAATCAAAGATGTAACTGCTGGACTGAATGTTACACGACCCATAACATCCTGCCTGACCTTTCAACTGTGGGTTTCCTGCAACCAGTTGTCAGTATGTGTTGGGATAGTTTAGTGAGAGTTGCCAGTCTGCGTGGGGACAGTTAGTTGCTATATTGTGTTATATTGCAAAAAATGTGTGGGATTTCAGTTTGGAGGGCTTGACTCATAAAAACCAAACCCCCTTCTTCCTGTATTCACAGTATAAAGGCCCAACAGTTCTTTTTAATGCTAACATTTTGTGTGTATGAAAAGGTAGCTGTCATTGAGCTGCTGACGCCCCCCCCCCC
This sequence comes from Rana kukunoris, assembly GCA_029574335.1. Lineage (NCBI taxonomy): Eukaryota > Metazoa > Chordata > Amphibia > Anura > Ranidae > Rana > Rana kukunoris. Next base: position 512,594,620 of record CM056051.1, on the reverse strand, counting down.
CTTTTCCCAAAGTGTTTGAAGCCTAGTACACACTATAATTTATTTTTATTGAACCCAGCTCAGGTGGGAGCCTGTTAGTACAGTGATTTCCCCTATTGTTCTATTGTGTTCTGTCAGGGGGTCCCCCAGCCAGAACTCTATGGTCAGTTATTGGCTGAGACCGCTGATCTGGAGACAGTTGGCTGCTGGTTTTTCAGCAGGCTTGTCCGTCAGAAGCTAGCAGGCTTTTGTTGGACCCAGGGCTTCAGGCATGGGCCCCCTGGAGCGGGTGGGTGCCGCCGCTAATTGAGAAGCGGGGGGTTGCCATCCGGGGCCCTGGGGACCTCTGAGCCCTTTAATAAAAAAAATATAAAAAAATAAAAAAGTAGGGTTGCCATCCGGGGGCCCTGGGGACCTCTGGGCCCTTTAATAAAAAATAAATAAATAAATAAATGTATATAAAAAAGGGGGGGTTGCCATCTGGCGCCCTGGGGACCTCTGGGCCCTTTAATGGAAAAAAAATAAAAAAACATATATATAAATATTATTTTTTTTTATAAAAAATAAAAATAAAAAGAGGTGGGTTTCCATCCAGGGCCCTGTGGACCTCTTGGCCCTTTAATAAAAAATAAATAAATAAATAAATAAATGTATATAAAAAAGGGGGGGTTGCCATCTGGCGCCCTGGGGACCTCTGGGCCCTTTAATGGAAAAAAAATAAAAAAACATATATATAAATATTATTTTTTTTTAATAAAAAAAAATAATAAAAAAAGGTGGGTTTCCATCCAGGGCTCTGTGGACCTCTTGGCCCTTTAATAAAAAAATATATATGTATTTATTTTTATATATATATATATATATATATATAAAGAAATAAAAATAAAAAAGTAAAAAAAGAAATATAAAAAAAATGTAAAATGTTTTTTATAAAAAGGGGGGTTGCCACCTGGGGACCTCCAGGCCCCTTACAGGTGTACTGCCTGTACCCCCCTGATGGCGGCCCTGGTTGGAGGGGCTGCTATACACATGGGCCAGATGTTGGCTATTTTTTTTAAACTGGCCGATGTCGCCCGGCATTTAGCCTGTGTGTACTAGGCTTGAGTGTGTGCAGCAAAAACCTGTTGCTGACATGTTTGTCTTTTGTTTGCTCTTGGTTTAAAGAACATCATTGTATACTATAGATGTGCAATTTATTTTGGTCCAAATACAAGTTCAGAGAAATGTTTGGTTATTTGCAGATTCGGGTGATTCTGAATCTCCAAATGAGATAGTAACGAATAGTAATGAATTTCATTGAAATCTGTTAAAATGTATTTTGTTTGTTTTCTAACGAATGTCAACTTTTCAGAAAGATTTGAATTCAAATTGGTCAAAAAACGGTTGCCCCCCCCCCCCCCCTTTATTGACCTGCGGGGCTGTATTTTCCGAATAGGGTCTGGTATGGATTTCATTGGGACCCTACACTTTTTTTTGGCATATGGTTCCTCTTAGAATCCATAACAGACCTGAAGGGCCTGGTATGGACTGGGGAGGGGGGGTGAGGTGGTACTCCTCACCCTTTTTTTCTTTATTTTTTTTTAAAAAGCCAGGTGTTGGCAATTGTAACCGGGGTCAATTTAAATGTGATTTGACCCAAGGCACTATTTTTAAAGGATTTTTTTATTTTTAAACTTAAAGTGAGGTTCCTCACGTCACCCGCTGACCAGTAAAAAAAAAAGAAAAGAAAAATTGCTCTCGCCAACACGGAGGCGCTATGCCTATTGCAGGCTCCTCCGTTTGACATTTCTTTTAGAGGGTAGGGCAGGGCCACTTGTCTACATCACCTGGTGGCACTGCCCATTCTGATGTCACAGACCCAGCATGTACCAGTTCGTAATGCCAGAAGGGGGGCGGTGCCACCCAGTGATGTAGACATGTGGCCCCTTCTCTATAAAACAACTGTCAAACAGTGGAGCCTGCAGTAGGCATAGCGCTTCCGTGTGGGCAAAAGCAAAAAAAAATCGGGTTAGGGGGCAGCATGATTGACTATGGATCTACATCGAAGGACACTGTTTTTTTATTTTTTAAAAGAGAAGTATGGGAGGTTTTAATTGTAGAATCATACTTACCTAGGTGGTATCTTTAACACTGAAAACCGTGTGATCGAACACCGCCGGTCAATTGTGGATGGGTGGGGATCTGAGGGCTTCCAGATTCTGATAAGCCCCCTGAGCACAGACCCAGACAACCACAGCCCAGGGTTGTCGGGAAGAGTCCCTATCAACATTGGGACAAGGTGCTTTGGGTTGGGGGGGAAGAGCAAAGCACTTACCCCCCCATGTTGAGGGCATGTGGCCTGGTATGGTTCAGGAGGGGAGGGGGGAGGGGGGCGCTCACTCATTCCCCCCTTTCCTGACCTGCCAGGCTGAATGCTCAGATAAGGGTCTGGTATGGGTTTTGGGGGAACCCCACGCTGTTTTTTTTTTTTTTAACATTTATCTATTGCGAGTCATTTCCGGCATTGTTTTGTTTACATTCATCTGTCAGTGGGGAAGCCCGCTGACAGTTGATGACTCATGGTTGTTAGGGACGCGGGCAGATGGCTTCCCGGCACGCTGCTTAACAACCAGCTATTTCTCACACAGAATTAAAATCGGTCAAATGTTTTTTGACTGATCCGAATTCTAATCATTCTGAAAAGTTGTAATTTGTTATAAAATTATTAAATGAAATACATTTTTTTACAAAAACAAAATTAAATTTATCAAAAACAAAACTAAACAAATTCCGAAAAACAAACTAAACCAATTCCATAACAAAACATAATGGGCCAGATTCATAGACGCGTAACTCCTGTCTAACTGGTGTTAGACAGGAGTACTTTCAAATTTCGCGCGCATATCACTAGTTTGAATCCTCAAACCATGATACGGCGGCTTCGGGCTTCGATCCGAGAGGCTCTTCGTAAGCCTTTGGATCTACGCTGCAATCTTTTTGCGGCCCCTGGGAGTAGTCCGCGTCGTTTTCAGCGTCGGGATATGCAAATGAGTTTTTACAGCGATCCACGAAGATACGAGCGGCCTTCGCAATCGCTTACGTCATTTTTTTGCTACGTACTGTTTTTTTTTTTTACGTAACTCGTTCGGGAATAGGAATGTCCGTAAACGACGCTACTCAAAAAAAAAATGACGTAACGACGCGATTCTGCGCAATGCACGGCGGGAAATTTAGGAACGGAGCATGCGCAGTTCGATCACCGCGGAAACGCGCCCAATTTAAATGCTTCACGCCCCCTACTCGCGTAGATGGATTGCACCGGGAGAAATACACTACGCCGCCGTAGTTTACAGGACAAAATCTACTGGGATTCCATGTAGAGCCAGGTAAAAAACGGCGGCGTAGAGTATTTCTGATACTCTATGCTAATCTAATTCTATGTGAATCTACCCCAATGACTCTATCCGAAACAAAACAAATGTTTACGTTCTGTACATGTCTATGTATACTTGTGCAGTAAAGTAGTGTGCACCAAAGCACCACATAATTACCACAGCTGTCAATAAAAGTAGGCAATTCCCATTATTTTAAAAATGTCAGGCAGGCCTAAAGTGAGAGGCAGAGATATTATGGATGAGCAGGTTTTGCAGGATAAAGCAATGTTCAGGCCACACCATCCAGAGGCAAGGCATGTCTGACTTTTCATTCTCAGAGTGGTCATGTTTTACAGCTACAGCATATGCAGGACACCCTGTAGGACACCCTACAACATAGGGACACTACCGAGGGTGAATAATAACATCACTTGCATTCATTTACAACTTTGACCATTATCAAAAGGAACTGCTGCTGTTTACACACTACAGGTCTGTACTATCGTACTATCGTACAGCGCAACAAACGGCATGATACACAATTCGGCCTTGGATGAACGCCAGTGACTCATGGTAATGTACAGAATACATATTGTGCATAACTTTGCCTCTCAATCTTAACTGAATCCGTAGTTCACTGATGGCCACTGGTGTGTCCATAACAAACCAGCAGTATATTGCAGCAGTATATTGATTGAATATCATCCACCTTTGGTATCTATTGGTCAAATATGTGTTTAGAAAATTTGCAATTGACTACTATTCAGTCCTAAGCACACCTATTGTCAGGCAATGACAAGCTAATCCATATAAGGGACAATTCAATGACTATAGCTTGAGCACATGAAAATATAAACCATATTCTTAAATTGCCTTTCCAAATAATATATTGATGACATCTACAGGATTGATTTTATCAGCAGGACTTCTTTCAGCATTATCCAATCATCAATAATGGGGACTATATGGAAATTAACCATATTACCTATAATTAAGATCATTGCAATGTTATGGACTTAAATAAAAGTGCAATTCTATATTAGTTTAGGACTAGCAACCACGCTGCAGCAGGAATACTATTATCGCCTTTTCTCCCTCTCACTCTCTGTACACATCGAGTTCTGTCAACAAATACAGCACTATTTTGGTATAATATGGTTGGACATCAGGCGATACATTGTTTCCCCTAATTACATTTATGTCTATATAACAAATTATCATTATTATTTTTTTGTTTCCAATCCAAATTAAACCTCTTTATTTTGAGAATATAGTGCTGAGACACTGATGACTGAACCCTAGATATGTGCATTCCCGTTCGTACGAATGTTATTTTCGTACGAAAATGTTCATTTTCGTACCCGCAGGATAATGTGTACATACGAAAACGGTAAAGCACCAAAATACGAAAACAACGGGATAACGGATGAGCCGCATAACGAACGACCGCAAATACGAACGAACGATCCGACGGGAAAAAACGACAAAACGAAAATGGCAAAATAACGAAAATTAAATCTGTATCAAGAGGTTTGCATTGTGTATTTTGTTTGAATCTGTTTTGTGTTCGTTTTCAGTTGTATGTTCATTGTTCAATGACATCTATAACAAAAGAATTTCATTATGTATATTGAATGAATTCTTTTTTCTTTTTTCTGTGTATTCAAAATACTGAAGGCAAATGTTTTGTTATAGGTGTCATATCAACATACGAAAATAACAAAAGAAACAGGTTCAAATGCAAATCTTTTGTTTATGGGTTTTTTAATGGCCAGAGAGTTAGGCTGGCCATACATGATTTTCTGTGCAATTTTCTTTAGATTTACCTTCAACTATGTAGTGCAAGGGCCTGCCTGATTGCATACAATTGAAAGTGTTGTTTAGTTTGACCTCATATATGGTTTTTGGTAAATCTAAAAGAAAATTGTACAAGAAAATTGAACATGTATGGCCAGCCTCAGTGACTGAAAGCAGCTTCTCTTTTGTGCAGAGTACTAGAGTAGTGAGTACACTTGTACAGTAAAGCCTATTGTTAAGCCCCATACACTTGGTCAGACTATTTTAACAACACACATAAAAACGATCGTTTTCCGATCGTTCTCAGAAAATTTGTTCGTTTTTAAACTGCATCAGAAAACCATTTTTGGGTTCAAAAGTCTGGCCAACTGATCTCCCTTCAGATGAAAATCCACAGAAAAGTTTATTAGGCTTTACTGTACAAGTGTACTCACTATTCTGCACAAAAGAGAAGCTGCTTTCAGTCACTGAGGCTGGCCATACATGTTCAATTTTCTTGTACAATTTTCTTTTAGATTTACCAAAAACCATATATGAGGTCAAACTAAACAACACTTTCAATTGTATGCAATCAGGCAGGCCCTTGCACTACATAGTTGAAGGTAAATCTAAAGAAAATTGCACAGAAAATTGTATCATGTATGGCCAGCCTAACTCTCTGGCCATTCAAAAAAAACATAAACAAAAGATTTGCATTTGAACCTGTTTCTTTTGTTATTTTCATATGTTGATATGACACCTATAACAGAAAAATGAATTCATTCAATATACATAATGAAATTCTTTTGTTATAGATGTCATTGAACAATGAACATACAACTGACACTAACAAAAGAAAAGCATTCAAGATACACAGAATGCAAATTGACGAAAATTCACGATAATTATTGTCTAACAAGAAACGAACATGAATTAAACAGAATAACGAATCATCCCGCATGTACGAAAATAAAACGGTAACGGAAATACGAAACGATCGGAATACGAAAAAATCGCGTCGTACGACAAACGAACGGGAAAACAGGCGTCTTACGAAAAACGAACGGAAACGAACAGACGGGACCATACGAAACGGAACAAAAAAAAACGAAAAAAATTTCTGTGCACATGTCTACTGAACCCCCACAGTCCGGACTAGTGTCGTGATTTTATGTTGTCCATTGTGTGTCTTGTTAGTAATATATGTCCATGGTTGGTTTTCAATTTTAGACAACTTAATTCGTCTTTTTAAAGGCCAAACACTTTTTGTACTAAATATACTTTGATACCTCAATAAAACTTATTTGTACCAAAGTATTAATTTCAGACCATTAATTTGTTGCCAATAGTAACCCCTCTTTCTTCTTGATCTCTTCTGAGATCGTTATCCCCATTCCCCCCCCCCCCCCCCATTCTTGGTCCCTTCCTTTACCTTTATATTGATACCTATGAGTATAAGGTTACGGCAACATAACCATCATTTGATGATTGATCTGTGGTCAATTTGCGCACTGTCCTTTTCCCCTTATCCCCTTCTTTATTAAGCATATGCAGGACGTAGTAAAGTGACTAACAAAACACCTTGGCCCAGATTCACATACAATTAGATTCGCGTAGAGTATCAGAAATACACTACGCCGCCGTATTTTACCTGGCTCTACGTGGAATCCCGGTAGATTTTGTCCAGTAAACTACGGCGGCGTAGTGTATTTCTCCCGGCGCAAGCCATCTACGCGAGTAGGGGGCGTGAAGCATTTAAAATAGGCGCGTTCCCGCGGCGATCGAACTGCGCATGCTCCGTTCAGAAATTTCCCGCCATGCATTGCGCGAAATCACGTCGTTACGTCATTCATTGTTTGAGTAGCGTCGTTTATGGACATTCCTATTCCCGAACGAGTTACGTAAAAAAATATATATATATATTTAATTTGATGCGGGAACGACGGCCATACTTAACATGGGCTACGCACCGTTAGACCAGCAAATAGCTGTACGTAGCAGTACGTAGCAAAAAAATGACGTAAGCGATTGCGAAGACCACTCGTATCTTCATGGATCGCCGTAAAAAGTCATTTGCATATCCCGACGCTGAAAACGACGCGGAGTCCTCCCAGCGGCCGCAAAAATATTGCAGCGTAGATCCGAAGGCTTACGAAGACGTAAGCCTCTAGGATCGAAGCCCGAAGCCGCCGTATCATGATTTGAGGATTCAAACTAGTGATGCGGCGTGTGAAGTTTGAAATTACTCCTGTCTAACACCAGTTAGACAGGCGTAATTGCTCTGTGAATCTGGGCCCTTATTTTTCCTCTTCCCCGGCACAGAACAACTAGTTGTCTGCAACAGCTGTTAACCACTTAAGGACCCCCGCACGCACATATACGGCCACAGAATGGCACGTACAGGCACAAGGGCGTAAATTTACGTCCCCGCCTAAGTGCGGTTCGGGGGTCCCATCGGGACCCCCTCCGCGGCGTGCGGGGGTCCCCCTGCCTCTGGGAGCGATCCGGGATGAGCGGGCGGATGTCCGTGATTTCCACCCCCCCCGCGATCGCTCCCAGCCAATGGGAGCGCGCTCCCATCCTGTCAGTTCCTCCTCCTGTGTTTACACAGGAAGGAGGAAATTATGTAATATCTCAGCGCAGCGCTGTTTCCCAGCGCTGCTGATGAGAGAAGACATCACAAGTAAGTGTGCACCAACACAACACTGACACACACTCACATAGGCATATTAACCCCTTGTGATCGCCCCCCCCCCCCACCCCCTGTCATAGTGTCACTGAATGCAGTGATCTAATCACTGTATTTAGTGTCAGTGTGACAGGCAGTGTGAAAAACAGTTAGTGTTAGGTTCAGGATAGCCCCCCCACCCCCCTAATAAAGTTTAAACCCCCTGATCACCGCCCTAGTTAACCCTTTCACTCCCTATTGCCAGCGTCACTAAGCGATCATTTTTCTGATCGCTGTATTAGTGTCGCTGTTCCCGCTAGGTAGCTATTTTTTTTTATTGCGATTTTTTTTTTTTTACTAAAGACATGTGGCTAAATAAATTTGGGCCTAAATGTTTGACTAAAATTTAGTTTATTTGATTTTTTTTTTAACAAAAAGTAAAAAATAGTGTTTTTTTTTCAAAAATGTCGCTCTATTTTTGTATATAGCGCAAAAAATAAAAATCGCAGAGGTGATCAAATACCACCAAAAGAAAGCTCTATTTGTGGGAAGAAAAGGACGCAAATTTTGTTTGGGAGCCACGTCACACGACCGCGCAATTGTCTGTTAAAGCGACGCAGTGCCGAATCGCAAAAACACCTTGGGTCATTTACCAGCGTATTGGTCCGGGTCTTAAGTGGTTAATGCACTCTTTTCCGCCTCTTCTTTTAATCCCACCATTGCCACAAACTGTAATGGGGTGGCAAGACATTATTTAATCACAAGATCTTTGACTTGTTGCAGAAGGATGATTTTTATCATGTGCCAGTTCCCTCTTTTAGATATTGAGGATAAGGAAAATAATGCGATGACAGAGGGAGGGGAGAGTCCAGCCACACATAAGTCAGGGAGAATCAAACAGGAGGAGAGAGATAGAGAAAGAGAGAGAGAGAGAAAAAAAAAACTTGTTTGATTACCGTTTATCCTGGACTCAAAACTTGTTACATTGAAGCAGAGCGTATCTGTAAAATGAGATAGTTACAGTGTTATAGTATATTGAAAAAATGGTTTAATAAAGAGCAGATACGTATGATTATGTCTTCTGAGAATGTCTTGGTACATAAATACCATCACTCTGCACTAGAAAAGAAAATGAAGAAAAACATCCAGACAACGCTAATATTTTCAGAAACAAGTCATTAAAAGCAGCCACAGTTTTTCTTAACAATGGTTTCCTTTGCAAAAAAAAAATTGTATGTATAATATTACCTATATTAAGTACACTATGGGTCTTCTCTTCATCTGTATAATTTAGAGCCTAACTCCAATTTTGTGTCAAAAAAAATTACATAGCAACCTCAATTGCTACACAAGCCATATTCTCATTTAATGTTGTTGAAGTGTCCTTTATTTTTTTTCTGAAGAGCTGTAATTTTCTGTAAAAAATCAATACAACACGGAAAGATGGAAGTGTTCTATACACTGTTGTACAGAACGGTCCCAGAAATGTAATTTGTTGATTGTGTAATTGGCTCACTGAGTCCCTGCATTAGGATTTTCACTTTTGGTAAAATATTTCCCAAATTATAAATACTTATAAACAGATTTAGACTCTGTGGGCCAGATTCTCGTACTTCTCCGCTTTTTATGCGGAGCGTAGCATAACCCATTTACGCTACGCCTCCGCACTTTTCACGGGCAAGAGCTGTATTCTCAAAGCACTTTCTCCGTAATTTACAGCAGTGTAGCGTAAATGGGATGGCGTAAGGCTGCGTAATTCAAATGGGGAAGGAAGGGGGCGTGCTGTATTTAAATTAAGCACGTCCCCGTGACGAACGAACTGCGGATGCGCCGGCCATAAACGTAGCCCACTGCGCATGCACCATAGTACGCCGCAAATACATTTATTTCAACGGCAACGTAATTAACGTACAGCCCTATTCACGACGAATTACGTAAATGATGTAACGAATGGAAAAACACGATGCTGTCCCAACGTCCATACTTAACATGGCTTACGCCGGACCTACGCAAGGTTACCCGTCATATAGCAGGGGTAACCTTTACGCTTATGCAAACTACTACGACGGCGCGCAAATACGTTCGGGAATCGGCGTATCATGCTCATTTGCATATTCAACGCAGAAATCGACGGGAACGCCACCTAGCGGCCAGCGTAACATTACAACTTAGATCCGACGGTGTAAGTGACTTACGCAAGTCGGATCTAAGCAAAATCTATGCGTAACTGATTCTAAGACTCAGTCGCATAGATAGGACGCCTCAGAAACAGAGATACGACAGTGTATCTGGAGATACGCCGTCGTATCTCTTCTGAGAATCTGGCCCTGTAACTTTATCCATTGCATTTAGGGATGAGCTTTGTATAATGCCATGTACACACAATCGTTTTTCGGGTTCTAAAAAATTACGTTTTTCAGGCTCTAGAAAAAACGTTTATTTCAACCCTATTGTGAAAAAAAAAATTCTCTAGCAAAGCGGGGTGACGTACAACACGTACAACGGCACTATAAAGGGGAAGTTCCATTCAGATGACGCCAACCTTTGGGCTGCTTTAGCTGATTTCGTGTTAGTAAAAGACGATTTGCGCTTTTCTGTCTGTTACAGTGCGATGAATGTGCTTACTCCATTACCAGAACGAGTGCTCCCATCTCATAACTTGCTTCTGAGCATACACAGATTTTTTACGTCGCTAAATCCCACACACGACCATTTTTTACAACTTTAAAAAACGACAATGTTAAAAACGTCGTGAAAAAATACACAATCGTTTTTAATGACATTAAAAATAAACGTAATTTTTTAGAACCTGAAAAATGATCGTGTGTAGGTGGCATTAGAGTTGACAATAAGTTTGACACAACCCAGCCTTTTCGCTGTTCTAGGAATAGGCAAATAAGCTAGCTAGATTTGTCCTGTTTAGTAGTCTGAACTTCTAGCTCAGTGTTTCCCAACTCCAGTCCTCAAGGCACACCAACAGGTCATGTTTTCAGGATTTCCATTATTTTGCACAGGTGATTCGATCAGTTTCACTGCCTTAGTAATTACCACAGCTGTTTCAATTGAGGGAAATCCTGAAAACATGACCTGTTGGTGTGCCTTGAGGACTGGAGTTGGGAAACACTGTTCTAGCTGATGCAGTCAGAAGTCTGTCATTTAGAAGTGATATTATCACTGTCCTTAAATCACAGATTCTTGCTGCCTTCCTTCAAATTGCAAACAAGCCAAAGATGATCTCAGTGACACCATTAATGAAATATGACCATGACAATATTTAGTCAGTGATGTCATCCAGGTCCCCAGAGCTGTCCTTTACATTTACTTTACAGCAGTTCTGAGGAACTGTCATTTGTGACAGGAGTAGCAGCCGGATGTTGTGTCATTCACAGATGCTCACCATGATCAACGCTCAATCCTTATCACTGGACAACATGACTGATGTTGAATTTATATCTCTGGACATTTTTTGGGAGTTTACTAAAGGACTTTCATATGTTCTGGTTGTCTTTATTAACATTTTCGATTTTTTTGTGAATGATTAACAGGTTACTATGTACCCAGTCTGTACTCATTCACATATGCTGCGTACACACGCTCTGAATTTCTGACAACAAATGTTCAATGTGAGCTTGTTGTCGGAAATTCCGACCGTGTGTAGGCCCCATCGGGCATTTGCTGTCAGAATTTCTGACAACAAAATCCCGTCTCGTAATTTCCGAGCATGTGTAGACAATTCCGACGCACAAAATTCCATGCGTGCTCTGAATTAAGCTTCGAATAATGCTAGAATAAAGAAGTTGTTTTGCTGCTAATATTCACACAGAGTTCTGACAAACTGATTTCTTTATTATTTCTCATGATCTCCTGAATAATCTTTTTATTGTTTTTTATTTTTTTAAGCCAGATCTCCGTAATAATGTTTATAGTGATCTTTTTTTCTTTTGTTTTTAATCAAGATCTGTTTTTAAAAATAAAAAATTCTAGTGATCTCCATAATATAAATGTTTTTCATGTTGTGTGTCAGTTATCACAACACCATTATTATTTTGTATTTGTTAACCTCAAGGAGGTTGGTTGGTGTCCCTTGTTAATTTGACATTGTATTTTTGAAATGTACTGTACCTGCCTATTCACAAACATCCTGTCCTTTTTAAAGTAAAACACATTAAGGCAAGTATTTGTGAAAAAAAAAAATATATTTATTAGCGACCATAACAAAAGAAAGAGGACGGCATCGCTGGATAAGCTGGTGAAATTGGCGAAGCCTTTGTACCCCAGGGCACACATCAACTATTTGACAGACAAAATTGGTAGCCTGAGGAGTCGATATAATAGGGAGCACAATCTGGTCTAGGACTCTGAGAGATCGGGAACAGCAGCAGATGACATATAAGCACGAATCGTCTCTCACCAAATTCTACTAACACAAGATTAGCAGAAGGAGCCCAAAGGGTGGCACACTTGGTATTGAACTTCCCTTTTAAAGTGCAGTCGTACGTATTGTACGTGACCACGTTCTTGGCGAAGGCGATCTGAATTTCCGACAACATTTGTGCGATTGTGTGTATGCAAGACAAGTTTAAGCAAACATCCATGTTTTTTTTTGTCGGAATGCCTGATCGTGTGTACGCGGCAATAGGGTTGAGATATCTGGGGGTCCCCTTATTCTAAAGGGGGCTTCCAGACTTCAATAAGTCCTCCACTACAGAACCCCACATCACGGATCCAGGGCTGTCGTGATTAGGCACTTATCCTCATCATGAGAACAAGGTGAGCTTTCAGGGGAAGGTTTTGCCAGACCTCCTTGTCCCCGCAACCCTCCTTTCCTTTTATCCTAAAAATAGAGTATGCTTTATTTTTATCTTTATCATTGCCTCATTAAGAAAAAACACAGATACAAGATTTAGTAAACACATTTGAGTCTACTTACTGTTATCTATTGATGAGTCATTGTTGCAATTTGTTTCATATAGACTATCATTCAGAATACCATTCAGAATTCCATCATAGGTTTCTTTATCGTGTACAGCAGTTTGAGAATTAGATTGAATAAGAACCTCGTGCTCCACAACAATACTTCCTTTGCTGCAGAAAAAAAAAAATTAAAACTGTAAATATGTACCAAAACACTACAAAGGACAACACCAAAAAACAAGTAAACAAAACAAGTAAACTCCTATGATGAGCTGGCTAATCCTGTATGGGAATAGCCTCCAGTAAAGAAAAGTCAGAAAATCCTCATATTTTACCACTGAGCACATTTGAAAATTGTTTTACTTTGCAAACCATTTTTAAAGGTAAAAGAAATTCCCTAAATAGCTTCCTTTTCCTCAGTGCAGTCCTCCTTCACTTACCTCATCCTTCCATTTTGCTTTTAAATGTCCTTATTTCTTCTGAGAAATCCTCATTTCCTGTTCTTCTGTCTGTAACTACACACAGTAATGTGAGGCTTTCTCCCTGGTGTGGAGTGTCGTGCTCGCCCCCTCACCTGGGCCGAGGGATTAGAATATAAAGCGCTTATCCACCTGAACATATTTGGGCCTAGTCCAACATGTAATAAAGTTGCTAGCATAAATTCCCAGTCCAGCCTGTCAAAGGCCTTTTCGGCATCCAATGACAGGAACAGTACCGGCTCTTTACTTTTTTTGGCCTTTTGTATCAGGAATAAAGCTCTTAAAACATTCTCCCTAGTTTCTCTCCCAGGTATGAACCCTGCCTGATCGTTCTCAATCAATCCCGGCAAGAGAGGTCTTATTCTCTCCGCCAGGATTTTTGAGTAGATCTTTATGTCCACATTGATCAGGGATATAGGTCTATAGCTTGCGCATAGCGAGGGATCCTTATCTTCCTTCCCTATCAGGGTTATGTGGGCTCCTAGAGCCTCTTCACGTATTTTCATACCTCCCCCAATGGAATTCATATACTTCTGGAAAAAGGGTACTAAAATCTCTCCAAACCTTTTATAATTAGCTGAGGTATACCCATCTGGGCCAGGACTCTTTCCTATCTTAATATTTTTTATAGTTTGACTTATTTCCTCTTTTGTAATTTCCCTTCCCAAGTTACTAATTACTTCCTCCGATAAACCAGGGATCTTTATCTTTTCTAGATATTGTTTAATATTTTTTCTCCTGTTCTGGGTTTCTAGTATACCTTGTTCTTTATTAACCTTATATACTGTATGTTTTGGCAATACTCCTGGAATATTTTAGTTATTTCATTAGTAGAGTGTCTCAGGTTTCCCTTTTTATCTTTTATTTTAAAAATAAAATTTTGCGGTTTAATAGTCCTTGCCAGAAATCTCCCTGGTTTATTTCCCATGGCATAGAAATTATTGTTCATTTATTAAACACCCATTTAGTTTCCTGTTCTAATAGGTTACACAGGTCCTCTCACTTCCTTGTTAACGACTTTAATACATCCTCTTCCTGAGATTTTTTATGAAGCTGTTCTAGGCTCCAAATTTCTTCCAGTAACCTTTGCTTCTGAGCCAACCTGATTTTCCTTCTTTTAGCATTTTCAGCTATCAGCTTCCCTCTCATGTACACTGTGTCTGCTATTGCTCTTAAAGTGGCCGACGTACAGCTACAGCGATTTGTGCAGTGTTAGTCACTTGTGTAAATTCTATTTAAATCTAATATTCCACCTAACACCACCCTATACTACAGGTTGACAATGCTGCTATCCAAGGATGCCTACATTGTTCCTCTATAGAGATAGTGGAGCACTGAGAGCAGTCACCCTAAAGCCCGGTAGGACTTTTTGACAACAAACTTCAAAATTAGCACGTTTTCAAAAAAATCCTACTGTGTGTAGGCTCCATCGGACAAACTTTTTCAGTTTTCATCGGACAAAAGTTCGCTTTGCAAACGAACAAACTTTTCGGCAACAAAAGTCCTACGGTGCAAAGTCCAAACAAAAGGGATTATCGTTGTCTCGCTTGTGTAGTGCTGCATCCAAAATGAAAGGCCAAAGAAAAAAGAGGACTGAACCCCCTGACTGGACTTTTAAGGCACTTGTAATAAATGGCTGTGTAACCAAAAGATATGGGTATATATAATTTATTGGAAGAAATATTATAAAAAAGAAATCTAATAAGAATTATTGCACATGATCCAAAAAAGACATAGAACATTAATAAATGTAAATACAAAGTAGCGGTATAGCACTGTGTGGTGTGATTCGCTGTGTTGTCCCAACGTTTCAGGGAAGGATTTCCCTTTCTTCAGGGGTAGGTCCAGGATTCACACAAAGTTCTATAAAATGTATGGAAAATGGTCAATATAAACCAAAAAATTATATAGAATTGCTATTGTATAGGCTAGTGCTGAATTTGTAATACTTACAGCTACACAAGCTGTGATGAACAAGTCAGTTGGATCAAGTAATTAACAATGTTGCTGCCTTACAAGAATTACGTTTGCTATACAATTGGTTTCCTTGTCTGGCTGCCACTGTTTTTCAGTTCAAAACCTTTTAGATGCAATTATATCCTAACCTCCCATCTAAGCATATTTTCTAAATTCCTGAATAGTGATCATTTGGCGCCACCTATGGACCATTATATATCACTGCACTTAATAACATTGACTCCAACCAAGCCATTGTAATACAAAGAATTTTTACAATATGAAATTTATAAGCCCTATAAGCCAACCGACGGTTGCTTACAACCTCTCAGTATATCCCAAGAGGCCCATACAATAAATAATTTGATTTTCACAATTCCATTTTATTTTTACTGATCAGGCTTTTTTTTTTTTAATCGAAACTCTTTCATTGCTAGCCCAAGAGCACCCTCAAGTGCCTTGTGAGCACAGCTGCAACTTGTTGCAATGTGCTACGCTGATTGGTGCGAGGTGGCTATATATACTTTCAGAGGAGTCAGTCATTCACAATCCAGTACCCAGCTGGACAACATGACTGCTGCGCTGCATTAAGCTTGTTCAAGGTAAAAAAATCTTTTTCATCCTGGTCACAATGTTGCTGCCTTACAAGATTTATTTTTGCTATTCAATTGGTTTCCTTATCTGGCTGCCACTGTTTTTCAGTTTAAAACCCTTTAGATGCAATTATATCCTAATCTCCCATTTAAGCATATTTTTCAAATTCCTGAATAGTAATCATTTGGCGCCACCTATGGACCATTATATATCACTGCACTTATTAACATTGTTTTCAACCAAGCCATTGTAATACAATGAATTTACATAATATATAATCTATAAGCCCTACAAGCCAACCGACGGTTGCATACAACCTCTTGGTATATCCCAAGAGGCCCATACAACAAATAATTTGATTTTCACAATTCCATTTTATTTTTACTGACCCCCCCCCCCCCCTTTTTTTTTCTTCCACATTTTCAGCCTAATCGAAGCTCTTTTATCGCTATAAAATCTATTAGGTAAGGTTTGCAACATTAAACCTTTAAATAGACAGACATAATTATATATATTTTTTACAATACTAACATACACCATTATATATGAATTTTAGGGCCCAGGGAACAACTTGGTTTCAGCAGCACTTCCATCTGGGGCAATAACCTACCTATCTACTAGATAATTGCCATTTATTTCGCTGTTATCACCTATGCCTACAGACCCGGACCAGTAGACAGCCCATGTTTTTAAATACATGATCCAACTGACTTGTTCATCACAGCTTGTGTAGCTGTAAGTATTACAAATTCAACATGTGCCTATACAATAGCAATTCTATATATTTTTTTTGGTTTATATTGACCATTTTTCATACATTTTATAGTAATTTGTGTGAATCCTGGACCTACCCCTGAAGAAAGGGAAATCCTTCCCAGAAACGTTGGGACAACACAGCGAATCACACCACACAGTGCTATACCGCTACTTTGTATTTACATTTATTAATGTTCTATGTCTTTTTTGGATCATGTGCAATAATTCTTATTAGATTTATTTTTTATAATATTTCTTCCAATAAATTATATTTACCCATATCTTTTGGTTACGCAGCCATTTATTACAAGTGCCTTAAAAGTCCAGTCAGGGGGTTCATCCTCTTTTTTCTTACGGTGCAAAGTCCTATCGTGTTTACAGAAATCCATTGTACTTTGGACAAAAGTACAAACACGCTGCCCAAAACCAATGTTAAAATCAAAGTTTGCAGAAAAGTCCTGGTGTGTGTATGCTATGGGGGTGCCTGGCCAACTCCCTTTAAACAAAAATCCACTGAAAAGTTTGTTTGAAGTCTGATGGTGTGTATGAGGCTTTAGAGAACATTCTCCCCAAATCCTAACAGACTCCACAAATTTTTACTCTGCATTATTTATTAATCCACCAAACACTCTTTTTTTTTTATTGGAAATTTCTCCAGGACCTCTGAAGCCTCGTACACACGCTTGGTTTACTCGGCAAGAACTAGCAAGAAAACTTCTGGTAGAGTTTTCTACCTGGTCGCCGTGGAAACCTGCGCATGCTCGAAATGACTTTGACACATGCGCGTGAGCTTCCTAGGCATAGGTAGGGTGCAGCAAAATGGAAGCGACAGCATAAAATGTGACGAGTGCGTGCTTGTCGTACGCAATGACGTCACCGCGTTCTTGCCTTTCAAGAGAACCGCAGTTCTTTTGAAAGGAGAGTCTGTACACTCGGGCCACAAGAGTTTCTTGCCAAGAAACTAGTCAGGAAAAAACAGGGTTTTTTCCTGATGAGATTCTGGCCCGTGTGTACATGGCTTCACAGCCCACGTTGACTGAAGCACACATTTAGACAGTCCATTCAAACAGATTTAAATTAATTCTGCAATTAAACAAACCAAATTGACTTCTCAATATATAACATTTTATGTTTTGGGGTTTGGATATGCTTTAACTGGATTAATGCATAACTGCAGTAACTGGTATATACATATTTTAAGGCAATTCAACCAGCTTTCAATTACCAATATAATAGAATATGATATGAATTCACTAATATGAAAGAAGTGATTAAAATTTTAAGGGTAACCTAATAGGAATTAAATTGGCAAATTTGATAGACTGAAATAATAATGAAAACTCTATCAAAACAAAACCCCCTTTTAGTAATCTTTAAAGCCTCGTACACAAGGGTGGACATCAAACAAACTTTCCCTTGTATTTTTGTCCGAAGGGAGTTGTCCGGTCACACCCATAGCATACACTTGCTCTGACTTTTTCAGCAACAAACGCAAACAAAGTGACGTTTCAACATACTGACTAGGGATGGACCGAACACCCCCCCGCTTTCGGATCACACCAAAACCTTTGAAAGGACCGAACGTTCGCACAAACATTTAGAACTCCATTGAAGTCTATGGGACTCGAACGTTCGAATTCAAAAGTGTTAATTTTTTTCCAATATTCAAGTTATTGTTGGAAAACATCTTTGAGAACACGGGTCTTGCCCCAGGGAACATGTATCAATGAAAACATTTTTTTTTAAAAAAAGGTAGTTTCTTCAGGAGCAGCGATTTTAATGACGCTTAACCACTTAAGCCCTGGACCAATACGCTGCTAAATGCCCAGAGGCGTTTTTACAATTTGGCACTGCGTCGCTTTAACAGACAATTGTGCGGTCGTGCGACGTGGCTCCCAAACAAACTTTGCGTCCTTTTCTTCCCACAAATAGAGCTTTCTTTTGGTGGTATTTGATCACCTCTGCAATTTTTATTTTTTGCGCTATAAACAAAAATAGAGCGACATTTTTGAAAAAAAAACAATATTTTTTACTTTTGTTATAAGAAAAATTAAATAAACTAAATTTTAGTCAAACATTTAGGCCAAAATGTATTCAGCCACATGTCTTTAGTAAAAAAAAAATCGCAATAAAAAAAAATTAGTTACCTAGCGGCAACAGCGACACTAATACAGCGATCAGAAAAATGATCGATTAGTGACACTGGCAATAGGGAGTGAAAGGGTTAATTAGGGCGGTGATCAAGGGTTTAAAACTTTATTAGGGGGGGTACGGGGCAACCCTGAACCTAACACTAACTGCCTGTCACACTGCCTGTCACACTGCCTGTCACACTGCCGTGATCAGTAATATATGATCACTGCTATTAGTGAAAGTGTAACAGGGGGGCGATCTGAAGGGGTTAAATGTGCCTGCGTGTGCTGGTGTCAGTGTAGTGTTGGTGCAGACTCACTGTCACTGTTCGCTCCTCTCAGCGGTTTGAGTGAGCGCTGCATCACTTCCTCTGTCATTGTTTACATTTTTCTGGCAGAGGAAGTGACACAGCGCGGGTTCCCGCGATTGGCCGGGAGCGATCACGAGGGGCGGACAGAAACGAACCGCCCCCCCCCCCCCCCCCCATGATCCCGGACCTCGCACGGAGGTAAGCCGCACGCAGCGGAGGGGGTCCCGATCGGACCCCCGACCCGCTAGTAGGCAGGGACATATATATACGCCCATCTGCCTGTCCGTGCCATTCTGCGGACGTAAATGTGCGTGCGGGGGGCGTTAACCAGTTAAAGTGAAAAAAAAATTATGAAAAATTCCTTTAAATATCGTACCTGCTGGGTGTCTATAGTATGCCTGTGAGGTGGCATGTGTTTAGAACTGTCCCTGCACAAAATGAGATTACTATAAGAAAGAAGTAATTTAATACTGCTTGTGGCTTTAACGTAATGCTTGGTCCCTGCAATATGGATAAAAACCACTGAAAAAAATAGCATGGGTTTCCCCACCACCACTCCCCCAGGTGTCTTTGGGCCCTATATACTTTGTACTATATATTTTGAACAGCAGTATACAGGCGGTGCAAACAAGACAAGGACTGTAGGTTTGTTACGTAGAATCTAAACCATGTCATACTTTGCTGTTGCATATTGCACAATTTCCTAAAGAGACCCTCAACAAACTACATGACACTTGTGCCTGATGAGGCCATTGATGTTCCAGTGGCAGCCTGTGAGCCTGGCCATACAGGCTTGGCCCCCCAAAGCGCACGTGCTGTGCGGCAACAATATGTTGATTATTTTAGGTGTGGGGGGGGCATTTCAATGCCAAATCTTGGCTGAATAAATACTTTTTTTGGCAAAGAAAAATTCTAGAAAAAGGGAGGTTGCCATCCTGGGCCCCCTTTGAACAAATTCTGCGAAGATCTCCTGTTCTCTGAAGGCCTCCATTATTTCTGCAAGTCAAAATTAAGCAAAAAAAGCTAATGTCAGTCAAGCCTCTACTACTTACTAAGCTTTCTCCCCATATCTAACCCACAAACACCTACACTGATCATAAAGTCCAAAATCAAGTTACGTACCGTCGTACTACACAATAGTTTCTTCCGCATTTTTCTACACGGTTTCACTCATGCGATATCCCTTTATACACTGCGCATGCGAGAATCTCTGCACGTCTCCCCGCCCCTGACGATCGTTCTTGTACTTTCCATGCCCCTTTTCGGTCGGTCAATGCAAGACAGTGAAGACACCATGGAGGACACACAGCAAGTTGGAAGCTCAAACCAGGAGCAAGGCCAGGTGGTAGCAAAAACCAGGAGCAGGAGGTACAAAGCCACCAATATGTCCTTTGAGGAGATGGTGGAAATGGTGGCAATCCTAAGGAAGGACTATGATTGCAAACATTGCCCTTACAAGAACCCAAACAAGGTGAAGGCCCAGATCATGGAGAATGTGCAGAGGACTCTCCATCAGAAATTCAGGGTGCGCAGGTCAAGGGAACAGCTGCGGAAAAGGTGGTCTGACCTTAAAATAAGAGAGCCGGAGCAGATGGAGAGGATTTAAAAAGTCATCAGAAGAAGTAAGTAATTTTCATGTGTACTCTGATTATTTGTTTTTATTATTGTGCGGCATGTGCTTTTTCTTTCAGGTTGTGTGTGTGTGTGTGTGTGTATATGTATGTGTGTATATATATATATATAGTTCATGTTAGTGGGCATAATAATTAGACATGTGCATTCGTTTTCGTTAGAATGCATTTTCGTCCGAAAATCTGGTATTTTCGTTATCGTTTTAACAAACGAAAGCGCAAGAAACGAAAACCGAAAGATCCGACATAAAAAATGCAGATCCGACGATTTTCGATGCTTTGACTAATTTTTGTCATTCAATTCCTACCTATTCAGTGAATACATTGAATATAGGTAGGAATTGAACGACGAAAATTCGACAAAGCATCGAAAATCTTCGTTTTCGGACGAAAACTTTCCAGACGAAAAAAGAAAAAAATCAAAACGATTTTCGGGAGTAACAAAATAAATGTATTTTCCGGACGAAAACGAAATTACGAAACAAAATATTTCAGTCTGCACATGTCTAATAATAATTGGTTGTATATGTTGTCTTTTATTCTATTTATGATCTATTTATGTGAGATCAATTTTTTATTTAATGTAGATGTGTTCTTAACTAGAGTTAAATAATACAACTTAAGTCAATATACAGTAAAAGGAGAGTATGCTCAGCAGTTGGTTACACATATGGACTCAGTAGCACAAGTGTTGGCAGGGCCGATCCGCCCTATAGGCTCACTATGCAAGATGTTTAGGGCCCTGCAAAGCTGCGAAGGGCCCCACAAATTACTAGAGGCCCCGCCTGGTGAGAAGTCATCAGAACACCCCCTCCTCCCGCTTCTCAACTTTCTTTAATGTGACATGTCACTGTCGTCAGCGCCCCCCGTTTCTCATTTTTAATGTGCCATGTCATTTTGCTTAGGGCCCCAGGGAGGTCAGGATCGGCATTGAGTGTTGGCCACAAGAACAACCTAGTTAGGGTGTCACACAGAGGTGATTCAGTGGATACTTGCGGCTAGATTCAGGGAGGGCTTATGCCGACGTTTCTCAAGATGCGCCGCGTAAGTCTAAATTTGCGCCGTTGTATCTATGCGCCGTACCCACAGAACTAGATACGCCCGAAAATAGGCTTCTCCCGACCTACGTAACTTTACTACACCGGCGTATCGTAGGCGCATATTTACGCCAAACGCATCTGGCGCACCCATTGATTTCCTATGCAAATGAGGGAGATACGCCGATTCCCAAACATACGCACGTCCGGCGCAGGCTACTTGCGGTGCGCGTAAGCTGTATGCCCGGCCTAAAGTTACCCCTCATAAAGCAGGGTTAACTTTGCACCAGACTTGCACAAGTCAGCTGGAGAGTCGCTTCAGCAGCACCGTTACGGACAAGCTGAGCAGCCACACTTACAGGACAACACATGGCACTCAGGGCCGGATTAACATAGGGGCTGATGGAGCTGCAGCTCCAGGCCCCTTTCTCAAGATAGGCCCATTTGCCCAAAAAAAAAAATATATTTTTTTTATTTTTTAGATCGACTTTGGGGGTTGTAGCTCGACGACCAGAGGTCACAGAAACCCCACATTTGGGGGGTAGGCAGTTGAAGACCTACGTCACAACCGATCAAACTATGGGATGGCTATCATTTATGGTTCTGGAGATACGGGCCTGCTTGCACAGGCTGTCAGAAGCTACATACAGAGCGGCCATTATAAATACAAGCTGACACACTGCAGCAGACTGAGAAATAAAATCATCATTTGTTTTTTGCTAGAAATTTACTCTATGGCATTTTTTGTAACTTTTTATGTTGCACAGTGTAGAGCTGCATGATTCTGGCTAAAATGACAACTGCAATTTTTTTGCTTAGAAGACAGATCACGATTCTCTCACGATTTGTGCGGCATAACATCATCTTTCACATTAAAATGGAAAAAAAAAAAGGGGCTAACTTTACTGTTTTGTTTTTATGGTTTTTATTATTCATTGAAGTGGGCAAATGCAGTGTGACATAAAATATTACAGCAATTGCCATTTTTGTCTCTGCTAAAATATATATAATGTTTGGCGGTTCCAAGTAATTTTCTAGCAAAAAATATTGCTTTTTAACTTAAACAAGTGTTGGACTTTAAGTGGTTACATTTCTTGCATTTACACACAGAAGTTTGATCTAAAAAGGAAGTTGGTTACAATGTTTCATGTTGTTTACAAACATGGCAGACTGCCCGGATATTTTCTTTACACACAGAAGTTTATCCCTTTGATCTATGAAGAAAGCGTTAGTTACAATGGCCCAGATTCACAGAGCAATTACGCCTGTCTAACTGGTGTTAGACAGGAGTAATTTCAAATTTTGCGTGCCGTATCACTAGTTTGAATCCTCAAACCATGATACGGCGGCTTCGGGCTTCGATCCGAGAGGCTTACGTCTTCGTAAGCCTTCGGATCTACGCTGCGATATTTTTGCGGCCGCTGGGAGGAGTCCGCGTCGTTTTCAGCGTCGGGATATGCAAATGAGTTTTTACGGCGATCCACGAAGATACGAGCGGTCTTCGCAATCGCTTTCGTCTATTTTTTTTCTACGTACTGTTACACCAGTTTTGCTGGTCTAACGGTGCGTAGCCCATGTTAAGTATGGCCGTCGTTCCCGCGTCTAGTTTAATTTTTTTTATGTAACTCGTTCGGGAATAGGAATGTCCGTAAACGACGCTACTCAAGAAAAAATGACGTAACGACGTGAAAAAATAACGTAACGATGTGATTTTGCGCAATGCATGGCGGGAAATTTAACGGAGCATGCACAGTTCGATCGCCGCGGGAACGCGCCTATTTTAAATGCTTCACGCCCCCTAATCGCGTAGATGGCTTGCGCCGGGAGAAATACACTACGCCGCCGTCGTTTACTGGACAAAATCTACCGGGATTCCACGTAGAGCCAGGTAAAATACGGCGGCGTAGTGTATTTCTGATACTCTACGCGAATCTAATTGTATCTGAATCTGGCCCAATGTTTCCTGCTAAGAACTTAGCAGACTGCCCAGATATTTACTTTTGACAGCTGAAAGTCTCTCCACTTGTTATATGAAAGAATCAGCAAACTCTGCATTAGAGATGTCAGGGGGGTTGAATCGAAATCACAATTTTTTAACGACTAATTGTGCAGCTCTAGCACGGTACTGTATTTGCGCAGCAATTTTTCAAACATGTTTTTTTTTTGGAAATAAACTGTTTCATTCATTAAAAAAAACACTAAAGTTAGTACGATTTTTTTTTTTTTGGTATCATAAGCGATGCTTTAAAAAAAAAAATAGGTTACATGTTTAGAGTTACAGAGGAGGTCTAGTGCTAGAATTATTGCTCTCGCTCTAACGATCGCGACGTATGTAACCTGTGTGTATCTGGCTCTGATACTAGCCAGTGCCTACCCAGCCACTGACTGGTATCTCTCCCCAGCCTGTCCCCACACACCCTCTCACCTGATGACCTGTAGATGGGGGAATCACCTCTGTAGTGTTATTGTGTTCTGTCAGTGAGTACAATGATCAGTGTTGCTATCTATAGCTGAAAGCACTGATTGTTTTGGGAAAAACAGCCTGGTTGTACTCAAGTCGATTAATAGATTGACTTGTGTAAAACCAGCTAGCCCATACTGTACATAGATCGACTATGGCTGGTCTCTGCATAATTGGTGTAATTTCAATCCATGTATGTACCGCTTAACCACTACGCAGTCCCTAAACATCCTTCCACTCCTGTACTTAGTGCTCACTGTCATACTCTCCACACTCCTCTCCTGTACATAGTGCCCACTGTAATACCCTTCACACTCCTCTCCTGTACATAGTGCCCACTGTAATACCCTTCACACTCCTCTCCTGTACATAGTGGTCACTGTCATACTCTCCACACTCCTCTCCTGTACATAGTGACCACTATCATACCCTCCACACTCCTCTCCTATACAGAGCACCCACTGTCATACCCTCCACACTCCTCTCCTATACATAGTGCCCACTGTCATACCCTCCACACTCCTCTCCTATACATAGTGCCCACTATCATACCATCCCCATTCCTCTCCTGTACATACTGCCCACTGTCATACCCTCCACACTTCTCTCCTGTACATACTGCCCCATCATACCCTCCACACTTCTCTCTGGTACATACTACCCTCTGTCATACCCCACACTCCTCCTGTACATACTGCCCACTGTCATACCCTTCACACTCCTCTCCTGTACAAACTGCCCACTGTCATACCCTCCACACTTCTCTCCTGTACATACTGCCCACTGTCATACCCTCTATGCTTCTCTCCTGTACATACTGCCCACTGTCATACCCTCCACACTCCTCTCCTGTACATTGTGCCTTTTGCCATACCCTTTGCACTCTTCTCCTGTACATAGTGCCCAATGTTAGACCCTCCACATTCCTCTCACTCACCTGCACATAATTTCCACTTATATACCATCCGTACTCCTCCGCCATGTCGCTTACCCGCAAAAACAGTTCTTTAAAATGATACTGAATACCCTCAATGTTACCAGCTCTAGAATGGACACACTTTTGTTAGTTCAACTAAAGGAAATCTCAGTTCTCAGATTTGTTCTGTTCCATTATTAGAACTTATTTAATTTTGTGATTACTACTGTGATGTATAGAGGAACATAGGGGATCTCAGCTACTCTAAATATAGCACTTGTGAAAAAAGTGTCCCTGGAAATATTTTTTAAATGTTGGCAACTATGCACTTGTCCACTGCCCAAGGGCCACTGGGTCAGTAGGGGGCCCCATAAGAGGTTTCTGGGATCCTGTGATATTAAAGCGGTAGTAAACTTTCCTGACATTACTACTTTTTAGAGGCCCTGGGGTAGGTTATGCCACAATGTACAAGTATGCACAGCATATTAGCACATTAAGATACACTTATTGTCAGACTGGGCCCTCCATTGCTGCGCTGTGATTCCCATGCATTTATTTATTATTTATAAAAGGCCCCACCAAAATCCTCAGCACCAGGCCCATGATGTTCTTAATCTGGCCCTGATGGCACTACTAATGGGTCCTCCGCCACGTAGGAGGAGAAGGGGACAGGAGAGGATATAACACACACGCATGAACGTCTTTGGCATGGGTGATTCGGAGGTGTTTCGCATTTTCTGATTCAGCCCTGAAGCCATCCAGGAAATAGCCACAACCTTGCATGATGACATCATCAGCAAGACACACCGCTCACAAGCAGTGCAGCCACTGGGTCGAGGTTTACTGGCACCAACTGGATTTCTTGCAAGTGGAATCCTTTTTAGCGTACAAGTGGAGTCGTGGCTGGGCTATCACA